>JAPKLW010002153.1:89763-112990 GCA_026898455.1 Plectranthus barbatus
TAATGAATGTCTAAAACCTTAAATATGTGGATCATGTTAGTTTGGTGTAACCCGTTCCTAATAACATGGTAATAAAGGGGCGAGTCAGCATTGTTACCGTGGTGAAGGTTAAAACAATGTTTTATTAATTAATTATGTTCTGGGTTGAACAAGGAAGGATTAATTAATAAAGAGGGCCCACTTTATTATTTGCATCTGATCCCTGGTCTGGCCCATTAATTGCTCACAGCCCATTAGGGTTAGGGTTTCTCAAAACCCTAACACTATATAAGGCCTTCTCTCCATCAGATCAAGTTAGACTTTCAGTGTAATCAGAAAAAGGGGAGAGACGGCGGCGGCTATCCGGAAAGGGAGAAACTTGATCGATTTCTCCAGATCTCGGATTCAACTTGGTAGATAATCCTCACCAGATTTCCAAGGAGCAAGGGAACAGATCAGAAGATCAGATCTGTAGGAATCACTATCTGTCGCCGGCGTTCTATCTCAGATCTAAGGTTATTTCATCGTTGTTGGCTCCGATCTAGATCTGTAGATCAAACGGTGAAATCAGGTATTCTCTAGATCCATCCTATGCAATTAATTTTGTAGGAGCATGCATAGGATTCGCATGGTTTATTTAATTAAAATTTATTCCTGGTATCCTAAGAACGATCCTTGGCAAGAAATTCATTAATGGCAACTCGTGTTGTCCATCGTAGACTCAAACCCTACACAAGTGTTAACTGAAGCTGATGAGCAAAACAATGAACATAGTAAGCACTTGGAGTATCCTTCATAATCAAAGTCTTAAGCCTATTTATCTCACCTTTCATGTTGCTAGCTCCGTGATAAGCTCATTATTTCACTCACTTATCTATATTATTTTTCTACTATTTTATGTAGTTTTATTGAGTTTATATTTATATTTTATGCATGAGTCAATATTAGGTGGTGTTAGGCGTATTTTGATGTTTATGCAGGTTTTAGGCCTAAATTCACGAGAAAACCGTTCCGAAAGCAGTGACGTGTAAGAGTAGCAGTGAAGAGTTCTTCCACAAGAGGAATTTGGGCTATTGACACATGTCAATGGATGACGCTTTGAGTTAGCTCTCCAACGCAACTGGAATCGGGTCAATCGGAGTTTGGGAGAGAAAGTTATGGACAAAACCGTGAGACCGCGCAGAAGGGGGCGAACCTGATTTTTCCACGTCGATCGACGGGGATGCCGCGTCGATCGACGCGGACCTGCTGGCGCGGGAAATTGGCTGAATTCGAGATTTTTTATATCTTTAGCCCTAGATTTGATATGATACACCTCCACCTCTATATATATCCTAGTAATTTCGATTTTTAGGTATGTTTTTCATTCCAGATTTCAGATTTTTAGAGATTTCCAAGTTTTCTCGAGTTTATGTTTGAAGACAGAGTTTTGTGGGAAGACATTCAGACCCAAGTTTTTATGCAAATCAGGTTTTATTTTTCTATGATGAATATTACTCTGATTATGTGTAACTAATCTCTTCTTCAGATTCTAGGGTTTCGAACTATCAATGTATGCATGTTTTGATTAATTGAATTATTTTCCCTTTCCCTTCGTAGCTTGTGAAATCTGAGTTTATTCATAATCTTGAGTTTGCTGGCCACATCTTAGGATTAATTAGTTGATTACTTGAGACGTAACTGTAATAGTTTTCAATGGAAAGAGATTTTCACAATATAATCTGATTTCTTGTCGTAACTGAAGGAGATTGATTGTAGGGATAAATTTGTAGATCTTTGGAGTTAGTTAATTTATCTTGAGACCGAGCGGAGATAGATAATTGACTAATCTACTTTATGAATTGTCCAACAAAGAAGTTCATAATATTTTTTTAATGTTTCACTACGAAGAGGAATTAAATTGGGAATTAATCAATTCATTCATCCATGTCATACTTGATAGATAGATATCCCTAGAATCTGTACTTCTCATAAACGTTTTCAACCAAAGTATTTTAATTTACTGTTTACTTTTTATTCGCAGGGATTATGATTTGCAAAACAACCAAAACCCAAAACTTTGCTTTTCCTAACTAGTATTTTAAGAACGTCTGATTTAGTATATAGGATGTTTCGTCGTTTCATTCCCTGTGGGATCGATAATTTTCATTTGCCGCTATATTATTAGCTTTGCTAAGTCGCTGTTAAATAATTTAGCGATCAAATTTTGGCGTCGTTGCCGGGGAGTGAACAAAATTAATCTTACTATTAAATCTGTGATTAAAGTACTGATTTAGGCTGTAATTTTTTTATTTTCCTTTAATTTCTCGTGTTTTTGTAATTCACGTCGATCGACACTTAATCTCGTCGATCGATGCCATATTTTCTTCCACGTCTATCGATGCTACATCTCGTCGATCGACGTCGTATTTGTTTTCAGATTTTCAATTTTTCGTATTTCAGTTCGTTCCGTTTATTTTCAGTCTTACTTCACTGCCTCATTTGCTGTACAGGTAGTGCATGAGTACGCGAGCCAGAGGAAAGGACCCGCTATATTATCACCCGAATATAGAAGCCACTTGCAGAAAGATCCGAAAGAATAAGCGTGCTCAGGAAGGCTCAAGCAGTCAAGCAATGGACGAACAACCACCAATTATTCAACCGCAACCACCAATACTAACTGCAGAGGAGCAAGTTGTGCTTCTCTAAGAAGTTCAAGCTATGAGGGCACAGATCCAACAGTTCAACCTGGAGAGAGACCTCGAGAGGAACAATCCGAATGGAAGGGATGTTTGTCATAACCCACTGTTTGATGACAATCCCGACAATGGAGAGGATGACAACCAGGATCCGCCAGGGGATTCTGACGATGAGGAAGAAGAGGAGTCCATGCAGAACCGGTATAAACCTCGGTTCAGGGAGACAGACTTCAGGATTGGCATCAATGCCAACAATTTTGAGCTGAAGACCGGATTGGTGCAGATGGTGCAACAAAATTAATTCGGAGGAAGGGCTACCGAGGATCCTTATGCACATCTGGATAAGTTCCTTATGCTCTGCAACACTGTCAAGATCGGAGGAGTCAGCAAGAGTGACATCTGAATGCGTCTGTTCGCATTCTCTCTGAGGGATAAGGCACAATCATGGTTCACTGCACTGGATAAGGAAAGTATAAGCACATGGACTGAATTGAGGAATGAATTCCTAGAAAACTTCTTCCCTCCAAACGTCATCAGACAGCGAAGAAAAGAAATCATCAGGTTTGCTCAACGACCCGATGAAAGCTTCAGTGAGACATGGGATCGATTCAAAAAGCTGCTGAGATCATGCCCCGGACATGGTTTTCCGCCAGGAAAACAGGCAGAAGCATTTTACTAAGGACTCAATGAGAAGATTGTCAAGTTGGTGGACACCACGTTGGGAGACACCATCATGACGAAAAGCGGAAAGAAGGCCATGGAATTTTTCCAAAAGATGGCCAACAACACTCAACGATGGTCCTCAAGTCGAACTTAGCCTGTGATGGCGGCCAAGAAAGTGGTGGAGAAAGTTGCCGAACAACCTGATTTGGCAACCGAGCTGAAAAAGCCAAGGGAAGACTTCGCTGCACTGAAGCAGGAGAAAGCAGTTGCTGCAGTAGAGCCAGTGCAAACTCCGCCTGAGGGGGATTGTGCCGCTGTAAATTTCATGCAAATGGGTGGTTACCAAAACAACTACCGTGGAGGGTATCAGCAGCACAACCAGCCCTACACTTATAATCACGCGAGGAACCATCCTGGATTTTCCTACGCGAACCCCCAAGCCACGGAGCAACCACCACCTGGGTTTGCAGTGCAAGATGGATTAGTAGTGGAGAAGAAGAAGCCAAATCTCGAGGAGATTTTGGCTAAATTCATGGAAGGCTCCACCGATACGGTAGCCAAGCTAAAGCAAGAAATTGCAGCCGTGAACACTAAAGGGGACCATGTGCAGAAGCATGTACAAATCATAGAAACCCAGGTCAGCCAGATCGCCGATGCCCTTAGAGCCCAGCACAAGTCGGGGCAACTTCCGAGCAACACTCAGATTAACCCCAAGAATCAGAATCAGAGGAACCAAGTGAATGCCATCACTCTGAGAGGGGGAAAATCGTATGAAGGGCCAAAGCAGGCAGGGAAAGATACCCGGGAGGAAAGAGAAGCCGAGCAGGATGAAGAAGCCTTCGCAGACACAGACCCGTCGATCGACGTGGGGTCTTCGTCGATCGACACTGCACCAAAGGCCACGTCGATCGATGCTGATCCACGTTGATCGACGTCCGCCCCCATTCCGCCACTAAAGAAACCTCCTCTGCCATTTCCGCATCGATTTGCCAAGACAAAGATGAACGAGAGGTATGCACGCTTCTTGGAGAACATGAAAAAAGTGAACATCAACATCCCGCTGATTGAGGCACTACGAGAGATACCGGGGTATATCAAGTTTCTGAAGTATATGGTCTCTCATAAAAGACCCTTCATGGAGCACGAGAGGGTCAACTTGTTCGAAGAATGCAGCGCGATTATTCAGAAGAAGATGCCGCTGAAGAGAGAGGACCCGTGATCCTTCACGATCCCCTGCATCATTGGAGGAGAGACCTTTGGGAAGGTCCTTTGCGATTCCGGCGCATCCATCAACTTAATGCCGCTGTCAATCTTCAAGCGACTAGAGATCGGGAGCATCAAACCAACGACCATATCATTGCAGATGGCTGACAGATCGGTGTCCTACCCAAGAGGCATCGTGGAAGACGTACTTATGAAGGTGAAAGACTTCATCATTCCAGCAGACTTCGTGGTGCTTGACATGGAAGAAGACCACAGCATCCCGCTTATCTTGGGGAGATCTTTCTTGAAGACTGTTGGAGCATTGATTGACATTCGAGACAGCAAACTGACGTTCCGAGTTAATGACGAGTCGGTCACCTTCCCCATCTACAAAGAAGTGCAGAAGCATAATGAAGGGAGCTACAAGGAAGAGTGCCACGTGATCAATTGTTTAAATCCGGTGATTTCCTCTCCCTTTCCTTCTCTTAAAATTGATCCGGACTTTCTGGAGAACTGCTTACTACACTCTTTGTTTTTGTCTTCAGATTTAGATAAGGCGGACGATGAGCTTGTGGATTTGGTGATGGAGCTGGACATATCCGAGGGAACAACACATGGAAAAGAGAACAAACGGGAGCGATTTCCAAGTAGACGCAGCCAGAAAAAGAAGGGAAAATGTGGAACTACCTCCACGTCGATCGACGCACACCATGCAACAATTGATGCAGCCTCAGGAGCCATGTCGAGCGATGCAATAGTCACGTCGATCGACGCACGAAGGAAGTCAGACTCAGAGTATTCATCGGCAGAAGCAGCGCGACGTAGAAAAGGGATTGCGGCAGTTTCACCCATGTCAACCGATGCAAATTGGGGAAAGCTGCAATCTAACTCTGATCTGCTGGTTCTGGAACTCAAGATGCTTCCGGCACACCTCAGGTATGGGAAGTTGGAAAAATTACTACGAGTTCTACGGAAGTACAAGTCCGCCATTGGGGGGACATTGAGAGACATCAAGGGGATCAGCCCCTCATTATGCATGCACAAGGTCCTTCTGGAAAAAGACGCCAAGAAATGGGGGATGCAAGTTGTCAAGAACAAAGATGGAAAGGAGGTTGCGAAAAGACCTGCCTGGACCCGACCTCCCTAATGGTGATTTGGAGACTCGGGGGGATAAAAAAGTTGATGTCTGAGATCAACTACCAGGTATCGTTCCCTCTTTTGTTGATTTTCAAACTTATTCCACTCTTCGAGTTGGAAATAAGTTTGGGGGGATGTGGACAAGAGATGGAACGTCCTATCTTTTATTTATTCTGCTTTTTGTCTTTAATTTTTCGTACTTTTCTTTTTTATGCTATTTTGTGGGGAAATTTTTTGAGTTTTGAGATAATCTGAATGAGATTATGAGATTATAATTGATTGAGGGTTGAGTATTGAATTGATTGAGATTGTGGTTAGATGCCTATGAATGTAGAATACCGCATGATAGGACTGATTTGACACTTATACTTGCATGCTGATTGAGTTGATTTGAAATTGACTGTGGAAGAAAATTTTTGAATCCTTGTGTGAGAATTTGAGCCTTTATTTCGTTTGATGTGAGATTCACATGTGTGTTTTGATTTCTCTAGAACTTGCCTATTTTCTGTGTTAAGACTGCATAGTGTGCACAAGTTTAGGAGATGATATTAGGCCATCTTTGTTAACCCAATATCCTAAACAATGTCCCTTCACAATAAAATTTTCCCTAGTTAACCACTTTGAGCCTTTACAATTTTTCTTTCCTTGTCTATGAGATTAAGAAAAGTATTGTCTCACTCGTGTCTTGAGTTGTGGTATGTATGGGGCTGATTGGTGAGTTGGTGATAAGATATGATAAATTAGTGGTGAAAAGATGTGTGAAAAAGAAGCTCAAAGAAATAATTAGAATTCTCATAAGCTCTCTGAAAAAAAAATAATACAAAATTATCGAAAAGAGCATAAGAGATTCAAAATGAGCTATAAAAAAAATAAAAAAAAATTGAGTTTGTTGATGTATATGAGGAGATAAGGAGGATGATTATAGATAGTGGTTGGAGATGTTGAGAGTCATGAACTCAATTGATTTAGTCACTTGGCCATATTTCCCTACCTTATCAGAAAAAGCCTACGTTACAACCTTTCGAAAGTCCTTTTTGATTCTAGACTTGTGTGCACATTCTAGCAGTGGAGATATTGGAAAATCTGCAAGCCTATGGTAGAAATTTCTTCATACATGTTGTTGAGTGCTTTCATCTTTACCTTAAACAGTTGAGAGTTGAAAGGTACACTTCCTATGAGTTCTTCCACGGTTGATGAATTTTCTGTCTCTTTCAAATTGGTTGTGGGTAGTGGATTCTTAGTTCTTGGCTGTGATGAATCTTGTGAGGCATTTCACTTTAACCACATGATCTTTTGATTTCTTTCTTGCCAATTGATTGAGTACAATCAAACGTTCAAGTTTGGGGGATTTGATAAGCTCATTATTTCACTCACTTATCTATATTATTTTACTACTATTTTATGTAGTTTTATTGAATTTATATTTATATTTTATCAATATTAGGTGGTGTTAGGCGTATTTTGATGTTTATGCAGGTTTTAGGCCTAAATTCACCAGAAAACCGTTCCGAAAGCAGTGACGTGTAAGAGTAGCAGTGAAGAGTTCTTCCACAAGAGGAATTCGGGCTATTGACGCATGGAAATGGATGACGCTTTGAGTTAGCTCTCAAACGCAACTGGAATCGGGTCAATCGGAGTTCGGGAGAGAAAGTTATGGACAAAACCGTGAGACCGCACAGAAGGGGGCGAACCTGATTTTTCCACGTCGATCGACGGGGATGCCGCGTCGATCGATGCGGACCTGCTGGTGCGGGAAATTGGCTGAATTCAAGATTTTTCATATCTTTAGCCCTAGATTTGATATGATACACCTCCACCTCTATATATATCCTAGTAATTTCGATTTTTAGGTATGTTTTTCATTCCAGATTTCAGATTTTTTGAGATTTCCAAGTTTTCTCGAGTTTATGTTTGAAGACAGAGTTTTGTGGGAAGACATTCAGACCCAAGTTTTTATGCAAATCAGGTTTTATTTTTCTATGATGAATATTACTCTGATTATGTGTAACTAATCTCTTCTTCAGATTCTAGTGTTTCGAACTATCAATGTATGCATGTTTTGATTAATTGAATTATTTTCCCTTTCCCTTCGTAGTTTGTGAAATCTGAGTTTATTCATAATCTTGAGTTTGCTGGCCACATCTTAGGATTAATTAGTTGATTACTTGAGACGTAACTGTAATAGTTTTCAATGGAAATAGATTTTCACAATATAATCTGATTTCTTGTCGTAACTGAAGGAGATTGATTGTGGGATAAATCTGTAGATCTTTGGAGTTAGTTAATTTATCTTGAGACCGAGCGGAGATAGATAATTGACCAACAAAGAAGTTCATAATATTTTTCTAATGTTTCACTACGAAGAGGAATTAAATTGGGAATTAATCAATCATTCATCCATGTCATACTTGATAGATAGATATCCCTAGAATCTGTACTTCTCATAAACGTTTTCAACCAAAGTATTTTAATTTACTGTTTACTTTTTATTCGCAAGGATTATGATTTGCAAAACAACCAAAACCCAAAACTTTGCTTTTCCTAACCAGTATTTTAAGAACGTCTAATTTAGTATTTAGGATTTTTCGTCGTTTCATTCCCTGTGGGATCGATAATTTTCATTTGCCGCTATATTATTAGCTTTGCTAAGTCGCTGTTAAAGAATTTAGCGATCACTCCGTCATACCCTTGACCTCGAATTTTAGATGGACTTAAAGAATGTTCCACAAGTAAAGATATTATTGCACTTTTCAGTGATAAAGCAGTGGTATTTCCAACATGTACAAATCCAAGAAATCACTCAACTACTTTTCCTGTTTTACCATCAATATAACGCAAGCAAATAGCTAACTGTTCTTTTTTAGATCTATCACTTGACTCGTCAGCCAATATTCCAAAGTAGTCATCACCTAGTTCTTCAATAATGCTTACTTGTTTCTTTAGCACAACAATTGATGAGATCTATCTGAATAATAGGAGAGATCATCTGATTATTTCTTGGAGCATTTTCTAAACTGACACTTATAACATTTTCGTCGTGTTCAGCTTATTATTTCAAAAGCTCAAGAAAATTCCCCCAATTACTAAACTCCTCACTTTCATCATATCCACAACATGCCAAGCCTTGACATAAAAGTGACTTAATTAACCTTTTTTTTTTTTTTTTTATCTTATGTGTACACAGCCCCATTTCTTGCAACTAAGCGAACGAGCCTTTACAGAACTGAGTTTGAACAAGTAGGTATTTAGTTGGACTCATTTACTATCCCTATCAAGACGATGCCGTGGAAAAAGGAAAGAAAACGAAAAAGCATAGGCAAAAGGAAAAGGAAATGGAAATGGAAAAGAGAATTATTATAATAATTCAGTTTACAAACAGCATCAACCAAACCATAATTCCAACAACTGCAGTCGCATGAACATGGCACAAAGATGCAGTTGGGCTCAAATACACACCATTATTTCACAACAGACATCTCTTCTCCAAACACCAAACACATCGGGCACGGCTTGCTAGATCGACGAAGCCGCCTCGTAGCCTCAGACATATAAGCATGCATCCTAGACAGCCAAGAAAAGACATCAGAAAAATGATGAAAACCAAGTGAAAAGAGATGAAGCTCATGCATGACTTACAGTAAGGGACTATCTTCCAGCGCTGGTTTGCATCCTTTTTCCACTCCCAGAGAACAATTCTAGTGCCATCATGGACACCACCGTGTTTCTTGTCACCGTTGAAAGCATCGACATTTAGTTTAATGTTACTTACCATCCTGATTGCTCGATAGCCATCGCCTAAATCCTTGCTCTCGGTCCACAAAACGGATTCATCTAGAGCATTGGAGTTGTAATGAGTTAACTCCACCTGTTAGGAAAAGCATACCATCAGGAAACATATTATCATATATTCGGTCATTTCATTAATAGATAGAAAAGTTCAGAAATCGAGCAGAAAGCACGAATTGAAAACACTTTGGGCCAGCCTCGTTTAACTTATTATGGAAAACACAAAGAGAAGAACCCTTGTGAAGGAAAGAGTGCCTGTCTATACAATTCTGATCAGAAAACATAAAGCTTTTCTTTGTCTTTTGCTGGATCTGCTTTCACTAAAGGTGGTGAAGTGAGCCAAAAAAGACGAAGGAATCATATTAATTAAGATGGAGATTTTAATTATTCTGGCACCAAAAGAATCATGAGTCTAAGCCAAAGTTTAAGAACTAAACTTGTGAAGAACTTTAGCAGAGTTAACCAAGCATCACAGCCACATTAAAGGTAACACAAAAGTTTGGATTAAGTAGGGAAGTTTTTTCTCTTTCGCCGATAATCAAGAGCAGTGCCAACCAAACCTGAGAGATCTACCTGGCTGGATCAAGAGATTTTCTGTGTACAAGAAACATTGATTCTTACGTTTGAAACACATAAAAGATGAAATTTCTGAATGAATTTCAGAACAGAATTCAACTCAAACTTTGAATGAAAGTCTCGAGTTTGAAACTTCTTTAGCAACCATGTAATATTACCTAGTATTAGAATCTCATCTTATACCAGTTGTGTTCAAATAAAAGCTAACAAACCATTACCTAATCGAAAATAACACTCTGTCTCTGATCAAACTTATTTGCAGTTTACACACTGAAATTTGAGGAATTGCGTTATCAAGTTCAAGTTATGAAAGAGTAATGAAACAATCACCCAACCAGAACACCAAAGTCTATCTAGTCCAAAATCAGTGATGAACACACATTACATACATGCCCCTCGAGATATCTTGACTCCTGCAATTACTGTCAAAATTGGAGATAACATAGATTATATATATCATAATCTTTCAATTCCCTTCATTTTTCTTCATCGTAGTGAATGCAAGATGAACATGTAATCCAATTTTAATCCATTTCAATCAAGAAAATCAAATGGAGACTTACACTTGACATTCAAACTTTCAAGAACTTGGTACAATTGAGCTCTAACTCTAAAAAAAAAAAAAAAAAAAAAACCATCCACTTAACTTCCCATTTCAAAAATATTAAAACAAACTTTTTTTTTTTTGCAATAAACAGATTAATTCATTCACTTTACCCCCTACTTATCATCGATAATTATATGCAAGCATTCTTATACAGAGAGAGAGAGAGAGAGAGAGATTACAGGTTGAGTGGCACCAACAGAGTGCTTCATAGCCTGTCCAGTGGCTTTGTTAACCAAAGCAAAACTCGGGAACCCTTCTTCATCCTTCACTCTCGTGCTGAATTTCTCATCTTTTATCCAATGCTGATATTCAAAAAAATTAAAAAATGAAAACCCAACTCCACGTTTTCATCAATTCAATCGTAAAGGGAAAATAAAAAATACGATCTTAGCGATCGTAACTCAAATTTCAGAAAACACAAGACTTAAAGCCCACCTGATAAGGATCGGCCGTATTGGCAGGGGCAAGAACAACCTTCCCATCACGAATCGTGAGAGAGAAATTCGTCTCAGCCTTGCAAAACATCCTAACAGAAGGTTTGTTCGCCAGCTCATCAGTCTTGTGATGGGTATCATGGCTAGAGGCCGGGTGGTGTTGGGGCCCCGCGGAGGCAGGGGGTGCCGGAAAGTGACTTGGGATGAGCGGTGGGGGCGGAGTAAAGTGGGCGTTCGGAGCCGGCCCGGCGTGGGAAGCATGATGAACTTGCGGCGGCGGTGGTGGATGATGCGGGTCGTTGACGGTGAGAACGGGTGGCGCGCCCGGCCCCACATGGGAGGTGTGATGCACTTGCGGCGGCTGCGGTGGCGACGGCTGGTTGTGGTGGTGGCGACCGTGTGGGAAGTCCATTTTTGGTAGTTCTGATCGGTGATTAAACAAGTGTTAGAAAGGGATCAGCTGTTGATTTGTAGAATTTGAGATGGATTAGAATAATTGAGAAAGCATCGATTCGAGTGAGATAGAGTAGACGTGTGATGTTGTGAGTGGTCTACAGCCGACAGATAATGAATCGTTAGGTGGCAGCAGTTGCACAACTTCATCTTCATTTCATCAAACACCTAATAGTCAAGGCTTCTTCAATTTCCTTCAACTATCTATCCTTTCCTATCAAAATGGGGTTCATTCCATATTAAGGATGTCCGTGTTTACATAAGAATTGAATTTTAGTTTTTTGTATCACAACTTTTCTATTTCTATCGATTTTATCCTACCATTTACCTCTATTTTCAAATGATTCTATTGAATTGAATTTTAGTCTATTGTTGATTTCATTCCATATGGATTGTAATCATATATTACAAACGATGTTTATTCATTATTAATTCACGAGTTTTTCATCCACATATACACCACACCAACATCCATGTGGATATTTATTATTAATTTTTAAATTCTGCATTATAAAATAGCATCATTTCGTTAAAATTAAAAAAATTTGCAATTAAAAAATAATGATAAAAATGAGGATTCACACCTTTGTTGATTTCTTAAATTTTAATGAAACGATATTTAAAAAAATTAAAGATCTATGTGGATGCTGATGCGACGTCTACATAAAAGAAAAATGCATGAATCACAGTTGTTTGTTGATGAAATTTCAAAAAAAAAAGAAGTAAATGGCAGGATAACATGAATGGAAGGAGAAAATTTGGAATAAAATTGACAATAATCCAATCTTTTGGAAAAATAAAATAAGTAATTTTGCCCTAGATGTTTTTAGATCAAAATATTTTATTATTAATTAAAATTTGTAGCTCAATTTAATCATAAATGAAGTTTATAATCCTAATTTTGTACACGTGTTTAGATGGTTACATTACAATATTACGTAAATGAGTTGAATACACACCCTCTCAAAAACTAATGATGATTTGCAACGATTTTGTTTGAGAATTATTTGATAGTTTTTATACTATTCTAAGAATGCATATATATGTTAGACTTAACTTGACAGAAACATTGAATTTATCTCACATCTACTTTTTTAAAAAATAAATAAAATACCAATCAAAGTGGAAAATGTGTTCTAATAAGAAAGAGGAGTCAACTTATCAATCAAATGATATTGAACACGTCTCCCCTCCCCTCTCAAGAGAAAAGATAAGCTATTTCCTTGCAAATTTTGTAGAGAATGCGCAGAAAATATGAAGGCAGAGGAGAAATTTTGGGCAACAAATTTCTGATTCTCATTCTATCTCTCAAGAATTGTACGAATACAACTTTATATACAACCAAAAAAAAAAAGAAAGAGACACATGGCAAATACCAGATATATACAAAGTATAACAAACTCACAAAAAAAAAGCAAAAGAAATATTCAATAGTTAAGGTGGTCTCTTGTCTTATAAATACAACTCCCTGACGTACACGGGTATGGCTGAAGCTTGATTGATCAATCTCTTCCTCTTGCTTTGCACACCTTCCTAGATTGCATCATCATATTTAGCTCGCCTAAACTTCAACACCCGTCCTCAAGCTAAACATCCCATGGGTTTAGCTTGGAGATTAGAGTATATAGAACACCGAGCAAGGAACAACTTTAGTAAATAGCTCAGCAACGTGCTGCTTTGATGAGACATGCGTAGGAGAAATCAAACCAGGTTTGAAAGCAACCCTAACAACATAGTAATCTATCTCAATATGTTTCGTCCTCTCGTGGAACGTTGGATTCATGGTAATGTGTAAAGCAGTTATGTTATCACAGAAAAGAGGGATAAGTAATGTAGACGATCCACTGTAGTTCATGAATTAAGAAACCCATGGACCTATATTCAGCTTCAACTGAGGAGCAGGAAATGGTAGACTGTTTCTTGGTATTCCAATAGATGATGCTCTCCACAAGGAAAACACAATAAAAAGTGATAAAATGTCGGGGTTGTGTGGCATGCATCCCAATCTACATCACAGTAAGCTCGCAATTGTAGATCGCCTAAGCTTGAATAAAGCAAACCCTATAAGGATAAGAATCAAGATAGTGTAAGACATGTTGAGCTGCATGTCGGTGAGATGAACGAGGTTCACGCACAAATTGACTTAGTTGTTGCACTGCATAAGTCAAATCAGGTCTAGTGTAACTCAGATACAATCAAGCATGTCACAGTCACGCAAAATGTTATTAATGTTCTTGGTTTGGCTCAAATAAATTCCTCTAGAAGATATGGATAGTTTCATGCCTAGGAAGAATTTTGCTACACCAAGGTCTTTGATAGTAAAGGCATCATGTAAATAGGCTTTCAATTGTGCCGCATCTTCAACACCGGAATCCATAATCAAGACATCATCCACATAAACTAGAACAAAAAGAGAAAAGGTGGGTGTGATGAACTAGAAGAAACAATGATCATGGTTGCATTGTTCAAAACCATAAGAAATAAGCTTTTCAGTCAAATCCTCATTCCATTGTCGAGACGCCTGCTTCAAGCTGTATAAAGACTTCTTTAACTTGCAAACTTGACCCTTACCAGCCATTAAATATTCGGGAGGAGGAGTCATATATATCATCTTCTAAATGATCATGGAGAAAAGCGTTGTTGACATCAACTTGATCAAGGAACCAATTGTGTGTGGCAGCCATAGCAATTAAGAGACGCGCACTAACAACCTTAGCTGCTGGAGAGAACACCTCCAAGTAGTCCTCACCCTCAACTTGAGTGAAACCCTTTGCCACAAGGTGAAGGGATTTTCCATGAACCGAATCACCAAAACCAAACTGAACCGGATCGATCTATGGATATTGCTCATAATTAATTTTCTCAAAACCCTAGCATGCTCCTATGAATTTAATACAAGATTGTGGATTGAGAGATTACCGTAATTCCGTAGTGTCTGTACCGATCTTTTGCGTTTGAATTCCAAGAACCAATTCAACCACGCAATCCCATTTCTCTGCGGAAACAGAAATTAGAAAACTAATTTCTAGAGCAAATCGAAAATAAAGAAAAGGGAAGAGGAAATATGTTCTCCAGATTAGATCTTCAGATCTGTATCCCGGTGCTGGTCAGATCTACTACTGGTGAGGACTCCGTAGATCTGTAATTTGAGCAGGACCAGAATCGAAATTCTCCTCCTCTCCCAGTGAAAAACGGCGCCCCTCTCTCTGCCCTAGGTTTTTGACTGATTTGAATAATCACAAAAGGTGGCTAGGGTTTCCAGAGAGAGTGGTCTATTTATAGACCCAGGGTTTTATCCCTAATGGGCTACTGGGCTCAATTCAACACACTTGTTGGGCCAGACCTGAGACCTAATGCAAATAATAAAGTGGGCCTATAAAATTAATTAATTCACATGTCCACAACCCAGGACACAATTAATTAATTAATATTAATTCTTTTTCACCACAGAATTAATACTGACCTACCCCTTTATTACCACGTTGTGAGAACGGGTTGCATTAATTGAGAATCCTCATATTTAAGGTTACCGGACATTCATTAATTAATCGGAGCCTCTGACAAGCTCTAACTACAATTAATTAATATCTTATTATTCATGAGTAGTACCACTCAAACCTTATCACTCGTGCTTGAACTTAATCAGCCTGCAGGACTTTGGCACGATGAATGTTATTGAGCTCCTCAGGGAATGTCCCCATCCTATTACTCGGATATGGTTACCTAAGTTCAGTCTCAGGCGGTACTAAACGAACTGCTGTTACCTAAGATGCGGATATACGAGCGCGCTGTGTTGGCTCTCCACCATGGCAAGTCAAAGCAACAATCAACCCGTGCAAACCCTTGAATCTTCGTTAGGGTTTGGACTCAATCAATATAACGAGATCTTTTATTCGCTGATGTCAGACAGACGAATATATCTCACTGCGGTCCATCAATACGCCACCTCTGCGTACCAGCATGTCAAGTAACTAAGACAGACTACTTATTCCGACAATGCCGCAGCCATCCGGACAGACGTATCCTCATACGTTGTCTCGGTTGTGATCATGTTTATGTCTCACTAGGTCAAGTGATCATACTGTCTTCTGCGATCTACAACACGCCGTATGATCGTCCCTATCGGTGAGACAAGAGGATACCATTGTTCATACATGTACGATTGTTAACAGATAGGAGAAATAAACCGTTGTATACACATTGTGATAAATGCTTTCAGTATACAAAACCCATCAATCTCCCACTTATACTCAAAGCATAACTAAGCTATTACAGAGTATACAGTCCGTCTATCTAGTCTGCAGTCTTTAACCACTATCAGTGGTCGGCATCCACCTCAGACCCAGCTCACGAATATGTCTTTCGTAAACTTTCTGCGGCAAGCTCTTTGTAAACGGATCAGCAAGATTGTCAGCAGTGTCAATCTTCTTAATCAGCACATTGCCCCTCGATACGATTTCTCGTATGATATGGTACTTTCTCTCTATGTGTTTGCTTGCCCTGTGAGACCGCGGTTCCTTTGAGTTTGCCACCGCACCAGAGTTATCACAATAAATTGTGATGCTCCTTGGCAAACTCGGGATCACGCCCAACTCTAAAAGGTAGTTCCGGAGCCACACCCCCTCTTTCGAGGCGTCGGAGGCGGCGACATATTCCGCCTCCATGGTGGAGTCAGCAATGCATTTCTGCTTTGAGCTCCTCCAAGATACAGCTCCACCTCCCAGGGTAAACACATAACCTGAGGTCGATTTCTTCTCATCCTGGTCCCCTTGGAAATCTGAGTTCGTATAACCCACAGGGCACAAATCCTCACTTTGATAAACTAGGCAGAAATTCCTAGTTCTTTTCAAATACTTGAGGATATGCTTTACAGCAGTCCAGTGCGCCTGTCCAGGGTTAGACTGATATCTAGCTACCATGCCAACGGCATAACAGATATCTGGCCTGGTACATAGCATCGCATACATGAGACTACCCACAGCCGAAGCATATGGTACATGACTCATTTCGTCTTTCTCCCGCTGTGTCTGAGGACACTACCCACTAGAAAGACGAACGCCATGTCAGAAAGGTAGCAAGCCTTTCTTGGCGAGTTGCATGCTGAACCGGGCTGTCACAGTATCCACATAGGACGCCTGGGATAAGCTCAACATTCTTCTTTTATGATCTCGCTGATGGGTTTTGTATACTGAAAGCATTTATTACAATGTGTATACAACGGTTTATTTCTCCTATCTGTTAACAATCGTACATGTGTGAACAATGGTATCCTCTTGTCTCACCGATAGGGACGATCACTACGGATTTACGGTAATCTCTCAATCCACAATTATGCATTAAATTTATAGGAGCATGCTAGGGTTTTGAGAATATTTAATTATGAGCAATATCCATAGATCGATCCGGTTCAGTTTGGTTTTGGTGATTCGGTTCACGGAAAAACCCTACAATTGGTATTAGAGCCAGGTTTCTGATTTATGGCTCTGTTGTTCATAATTAAATTCGATAATATGCATGTATGAATTTATTATTGTGGATGTTGGTTTTTGTTCCTCGTGGCAACCCGTTTATTCAGCCCGCGGTGGTTTATCCGTGTATGGCTGAATTGTTTTTTAAAAATCATGAGAAAATCCATGATTAGAATAGATTTGAAATTGTAATAGAATAGTTTCTGTAATTTTAAATCTGTAATTGAACGGGTCGAGGACGAAGAACGAAGACGGAGCCGACGGAGGGCCGAGCACGGCAGCGCGGCAAGCGCGGCCGAGGGTGGGCGGCGCGCGCACGGCGTGCGAGGGCAGCACCCACGGCGTGCGGCCTGCGCGCGGGCGAGCCAGCGCGGTGCGCGCGCAGGACGCGAGGCTAGGCCGGCGGCGGCGGTGGTCGGCGGCGGCTCCGGTCGTCGTCGGTTGCTGCTGTCCCGTCGCGGTGGCTCGTGTTTTGGTGGTTTGTGCAATCCTGTGTAAACCCTAGGGTTTGCATTAGGGTTAGGGTAAATCATCAGATCACAAAGGCCTAAAAATCCAAAAGATTTGGAGGCCCTTGAAGATTTGAATTTATCTATTAAATTCAAAATTCAAATTTGTAATAGATAGATTTTTATTTTCTATTTATTTTGGGGCCACGAGGAATTTTTGTTTGCCTTAATTGTCCTCGTATGATATGTGATTTATTTATGTGCGCAATTAAGCATGTGTAGATAATAGGAAAAGCATGATTTACTGCTTTTATTATTTACAGCTTTCCAAGCATGCTTATGTGATTAATTTCTTTTGTTGGATTATATTTTGGGAATTTTTGGGCATGTATTATTACATGCAAAAATTTGGAAAATATAATGACAAAAGGGAATTATGTGTGCGCATAAAGAAACCTTTTAAAAGAAAAATACTAAGCAGATTTTTTAATTAAAATCAATAGACCTCCACAAAGCGGTCCTAGGCTATAAGTGTATCTCTCGTTCTAGTAAACGTCTACGAGTGTAGCTTGCTAGTTCCCGGAGGTGCATGGGTACGGTTGTTGGGATTTCTAGACAAATAATTTAAATCATGTGAATAGTGGGAGGGCTTTGCGTAAACGTCTACGAGTGTAGCTTACGTAGACCTCTTTCACAAGTATTCTAGGATTGATTTAAATTAAAGATAACAAAAGCTTTAAGGGCTGTGCGGTATGGTTACGTGCCATGCTAAACTGTCTCTTTTGGCCGGAGTTAAATTTGTGGTTAATTGCTTAGAAGCATCTTAGAATATAATGCAAGAATTGCATCCCTGTTCTTGAGAGATGGCTTGGTCTAAGGTTTTCACTAATTATTAATTTCTAGTGTCAAAAGCATCCTGACATGGTAGTGAAATTAAATGGATTGGGGCTTAAAACCCGCAGTTCTGGTTGAGGGTGACATCGTAAACGTCTACGAGTGTAGCTTGTGGTGGGTACTCTTGGGCAATTAGTGGAAAACATTTGTATTTGATTTATTAAAAGGTTTTCAATGCATTTGTTTTCGAAGTTCAACATGTATGTTCTTATTTAAGATTCTTTATTGTTTCATATATGTCTAAGTCTACTGTCGATCATATACTTGCTCTCAATCCTCTAACTGGTCCGAACTTCCATGAGTGGAGATATTGCATTGAGTATATTCTCCGGACTAAACAACACATGTTTGTTCTCACTATGATGCCACTTGCCCCACGTTACCATAAAGTATCTAGACGTGAGAAGGAGTTCTATGACAGCTGGGTGGCATCTGAGGATTTTACTTACAAGTTAATCTCAGATAACCTTTCTAGAGAACTTAAGCTCAAGTACATGGGCTATTGTAGCTCTGTAGGAATCTGGATGGACTTGGTGCGAACGTATGGTGAAGTGGAATGAACTGTCAACTGTGATCTCGTTAGAGACCTTGTCTGTAAGAGAATGGTTGATGGTAGTTCGGTGACACTGCATGTGATGATCATGGATAACACCATGAAACGATTCACACGTGGAGGTGGATGTATCAGTGATCGGGCTAAGATCGATATAATCCTGAACTCCTTACCGATTTCATTCTATGACTTTAAGAAGGATGTAGCTAAGAGAAGTGAGTACACTTTCAAGGAGTTGCTTACTGATCTCATAGCAGGACAGTCCTTCGTACCTTCATGGGAGTCTGAGTTATCAGATCTTGAGCATAGCTTGGGCACATTGAAAGATGTGGTTCATACTGTGTGCAAGAATATGATTGATCGCAGATCACGTGAGAGAAGGTCAAATGAAATGAAGGTGATTGGTGTCACTTCAAGTGAGAAGGCATGCGGAAGCAAGGGACAAGGTACGTCATTTGCATTTGTAATGGAAACATGTTTAGCATCGGTTTCTACTCATTCGTGGGTAGTGGATACTGGAGCTACTGATCATGTTTGTTACATTTTGCAGGGGTTCACACCGAGGAGAGTGCTGAAGAATGACGAGGTTACCATCTCGATGGGGAACGCAGCACAAGTGAGTGCAGCTGCCATTGGAGATTTCACCTTGTACTTTGATGATTCCTTTTTAACATTGAGAGATGTTTTGTATGTGCCGGATTTTCGGCGGAATCTTATTTCAGTTTCCAAACTTTATGTTGATGGATATTCAGTTATTTTTTATAGTGGTGTTTCTATCATTGGTAATAACGGTGTTATCTGTCGTGGAATGCTGAATAATTCTCTCTATGTTGTTAACTGTAATCATAAGTCTTTCGCAAGTATTGCATGTAATTCATCCGTAATTGATAATCCTAGGAAGAGAAAACTTACTTCTTCTGATGAGGATCTTACATATCTCTGGCACTTGAGACTGGGTCACATCAGCTTGAAGCGGATTCAGAGACTTGCAGATGACAGTACATTGGACTTAGTCCGGGTTGTACCTTATCAAGTCTGCGAATCCTGCATCGAGGGCAAGATGTCAACTAGGCCTTTCAAGGCTAGTCAGTCTCGAGCAGAGGAAGTGTTGGAATTGATCCATTCTGACTTTTGTGGACCGATGTCCACGCAGGCTCGTGGAGGGTACGAGTACTTCGTCACTTTCATTGACGATTACTCAAGGTACGGATATGTTTACCTGCTTCGCTACAAGTCTGAATGCTTTGAGAAATTCAAAGAGTTCAAGGCTGAGGTAGAAAAGAAGGTCGGGAAAACTATCAAGTCGCTGCGATCTGACCGCAGTGGCGAATACCTCGGTAACGAGTTTCTGCAGTATTTGTCAGAAAATTGGATAACATCCCAGTGGACTGCACCGGGTACTCCCCAGCAAAACGGTGTAGCTGAAAGAAGAAATAGGACTCTTCTAGAGATGGTAAGGTCAATGATGAGTTATGCAAACTTACCAATTTCGTTTTGGGGTTATGCATTGGAGACAGCAGCATACGTACTTAATGTGGTGCCTTCTAAATCAGTTCCTAAGACGCCTTCTGAGCTCTTCCTTGGTCGCAAACCCAGTTTGTGCAAGTTTAGAGTATGGGGCTGTCCGGCACACGTACTGTCGAAGGAACCTGATAAGTTAGAAAGCAGGTCAAAAGTAATGCTGTTCATAGGGTATCCCAGGCAAACAAAAGGTGGTTACTTTTACTGTCCTGAGAGTCAAAGAGTCGTTGTTAGCACCAACGCTAGATTCTTGGAGGACGAGTATGTGAGTAATCATAGGTCAAGGAGTGATATCGTTCTTCAAGAAATTGAGAACGAGAATGCAATTCCAAGGGAAGGGGAACGTGTAGATGTGGGTGCACCTGTGAGAGGTACAGCACCACAGACACGTTCTTCAGTGCAAGGTGCAGGACCACAAGTCACTGCACCTACTACTGACACGGCACCGATGCCTCGTCGCAGTGGGAGAGTAATTTTCCAGCCGGAAAGGTACATGTTCGTGGGTGAGTCTTCGGACTTGAGCCCGGAAGACGGACATGAGGACTCTGACCCATTGACTTACAAAGAGGCAGTGCAGGACAAGGATGTTGCCAAATGGCAAGTCACCATGGATTATGAGATTGAATCCATAACTGCAATGGATGTAAAGCAGAAAACTGATTTGCCGGATGGCTTAAGGGCCACAGGGTGCAAATGGGTATACAAGAGAAAGAAAGGGGCGGATGGAAAGATTACGGCTTTCAAGGCCAGGCTGGTGGCAAAGGGTTATAGTCAGAAAGAGGGCATTGACTATGATGAAAGCTTTTCACCCGTAGCCATGCTCAACTCCATCCGGATACTCCTTGCCATAGCTATGCATATGGACCTCGAGATCTGGCAGATGGATGTCAAAACCGCTTTTCTAAACGGTTACCTTGAAGAAGGTAGGGACATCTATATGCAGCAACCCGAGGGTTACATAAGCAAAGGCGAAGAACATCTTGTCTGGAAGCTTAAGAAGTCCTTGTATGGACTTAAGCAAGCTTCAAGGTCGTGGAACTTACGTTTCAACGATGTGATTAAATCCTATGGATTTGCACAGTTGGAAAACGAAAGTTGTGTTTACCGACTTTGTGTCAGTGGGAGAGTGGTCTTCCTTGCACTATACGTTGATGACATACTCCTATTTGGAAACAACGAGGGAGTGATGTCCGAAATCAAGGTTTGGTTATCCGAACAGTTCCAAATGAAGGATCTGGGTGAAGCTGGCTACATTCTTGGATTAAGGTCTTACGAGATCGTAAAAGAAGAATGTTGAGCTTATCCCAGGCATCCTATGTGGATACTATGATAGCCCGGTTCAGCATGCAACTCGCCAAGAGAGGCTTGCTACCTTTCAGACATGGCGTTCGTCTTTCTAGTGGGCAGGAGAAAGACAAAATGAGTCATGTACCATATGATTCGGCTGTGGGTAGTCTCATGTATGCGATGCTGTGTACCAGGCCAGATATCTGTTATGCCATTGGCATGGTAGCTAGATATCAGTCTAACCCTGGACAGGCGCACTGGACTGCTGTAAAGCATATCCTCAAGTATTTGAAAAGAATTAGAAATTTCTGCCTAGTTTATCAAAGTGAGGATTTGTGCCCTGTGGGTTATACGGACTCGGATTTCCAAGGGGACCAGGATGAGAAGAAATTGACCTCAGGTTATGTATTTACCCTGGGAGGTGGAGCTGTATCGTGGAGGAGCTCAAAGCAGAAATGCATTGCTGACTCCAATATGGAGGCGGAATATGTCGCCGCCTCCGATGCCTCGATAGAGGGGGTGTGGCTCCGGAACTACCTTTTAGAGTTGGGCGTGATCCCGAGTTTGCCGAGGAGCATCACAATTTATTGTGATAACTCTGGTGCGGTGGCAAACTCAAAGGAACCGCGGTCTCACAGGGCAAGCAAACACATAGAGAGAAAGTACCATATCATACGAGAAATCGTATCGAGGGGCGATGTGCTGATTAAGAAGATTGACATTGCTGACAATCTTGCTGATCCGTTTACAAAGAGCTTGTCGCAGAAAGTTTACGAAAGACATATTCGTGAGCTGGGTCTGAGGTGGATGCCGACCACTGATAGTGGTTAAAGACAGCAGACTAGATAGACGGACTGTATACTCTGTAATAGCTTAGTTATGCTTTGAGCATAAGTGGGAGATTGATGGGTTTTGTATACTGAAAGCATTTATTACAATGTGTATACAACGGTTTATTTCTCCTATCTATTAACAATCGTACATGTGTGAACAATGGTATCCTCTTGTCTCACCGATAGGGACGATCATACGGCGTGTTGTAGATCGCAGAAGACAGTATGATCACTTGACCTAGTGAGACATAAACATGATCACAGCCGAGACAGCGTATGAGGATATGTCTGTCCGGATGGCTGCGGCATTGTCGGAATAAGTAGTTTGTCTTGGTTACTTGACATGCTGGTACGCAGAGGTGGTGTATTGATGGACCGCAGTGAGATATATTCGTATGTCTGACATCAGCAAATAAAAGATCTCGTTATATTGATTGAGTCCAAACCCTAACGAAGGTTCAGGGGTTTGCACGGGTTTACTGTTGCTTTGACTTGCCATGGTGGAGAGCCAACACAGCGCGCTCGTATATCTGCATCTTGGGTAACAGCAGTTTGTGTAGTACCGCCTGAGACTGAACTTAGGTAACCATATCCGAGTAATAGGATGGGGACATTCCCTGAGGAGCTCAATAACATTCATCGTGCCAAAGTCCTGCAGGCTGATTAAGTTCAAGCACGAGTGATAAGGTTTGAGTGGTACTACTCA
>JAPKLW010002154.1:0-112981 GCA_026898455.1 Plectranthus barbatus
TTTTCACTTATGCCTGAATTAAATAATTCAACCTGCAGGGTTTAGCATAATGAACCTTGTGAGCTCCTTAGGGAATGTCACCATCCTGAAATGGATATGCTTACCAAAACGTCCAGACTAAGCAGGCCACACACAACTTACCAACACCCAAAATACAAGTATTAGAGTACATGTAAGACTCGCCACCCCGGTAAATCAAAGTGTGGTCAATCTGTGTGTGCCTCTTATCCTTCAGTTAGGTTTAAGATCATAGGAAGTATGTTAGGGATCTGGCTCATTCGTATGTCAATGTGAATGGCACATCCCACTGTTGATCCCATCAATACATAACAATGTACCGACACATCAAGTAGCTAGGATAAGCCCACTTATGAACCATGGGCCGCAACTTAGACTGACAGCCTATCCAGGGACCGTCTCAGCTGTGATACTGTTTATATCTTGCTAAGTCAAACGATTCATATGATCCTCTGTGATCTCCTACACACCATATGATCATCCCTATAGGCGAGATAATAGGATATTATAGTTCGTTGTATGTTTATTTTATCAGACAGCGAGTATTGTTGCGGCAACATATATGAAGACCAGTGTACAAAACACTTAATCATATATGCTTTCAGTATATAATCCTAACAGTCCTTGTTAAAGAAGAGAAGCGAAAACAACTATAAGTCCACTACCCAAGCAAGCCCTTAGTCGACGCGGAAACAAGGTATACGGCATTGGAAAAACTTGCACTGGCACTAGTGGAGGAAACACGCAAGCTGCGACCATATTTCGAGGCTCACAAGGTAACAGTGGTCACTGCATACCCTCTACGGACCGTATTCTCCAAGCTTGGCTTATTTGGAAGACTATTAAAGTGGGCCGTAGAACATAGGGGATAGGGGTTGGAATTCCAATAATAGGTGCTGCTGGATTTCACGACAAACCTATAGCTAGAAGTCGAAAAGGAAATAGCAAACTTGAGCTGCAAAGAGCAGATGAGCGAAACCTAGGTTATTCAGACAGACGGCTCCAACAACGTGCATGGAAACGGAGCTGACATGCTCTTAAGAAACCCCTAGGGTGAAGCTTTCGGAAGGGCGATCCGACTCAACTTTGGCATGATGAACATTGAAGCCGAGTACGAGGCATTGATCAAAGGAATGCAGCTAGCAAGAGAGCTAGGGGCTACACATGTGGAAGTAAGGTGCGACTCAAAGCTCGTGGTAGGCCAAATGAGAAATGAATACCTAATGAAAGAACCAAGGCTGCTCCCAAACCAAGAATCAACAACTAAAACGAAGTCTGAATTTGAAGAATGCGAGATTAAGCACGTTGCAAGGGATGAAAATTCTCAAGCAGATGCACTAGTCAACCTCGCCTCCGCAGCAATAGAGAAGACCAATCGGTCGGTACTTATCATATTGGTCGATGAACCAGCAATAAAACAAGGGGTGCAGGAAGCCCTGCCAATCCTACCAATTGATGAGAATTCATGGATGTGACCTATAGTAAACTTCCTCAAGGATGGCCAACGCCCAGAAGATAGGTACTAAGCTACAAAACACGAGAGACAAGCTGCAAAATTCACACTCATTGAAGAGAAACTCTACCGAAGATCCCTGGAGGGACCTTTATTGAAATTCCTAAACGAAGAAGAATCGAAGAACCTGCTATCAGAGATACATTAGGGTGACTGCGGCAACCACTCAAGCGGTAGGTCACTAGCGCACAAGGTGCTTTCCGTAGGTTTTTACTGGCCTACACTAAGAAAAGATGCAAGCTAGCATATAAAAAGGTGCGACAAATGTCAACATTTCAAGATAGTTTCCCACCGGAGCACTGGACCATTATATGCCACAATCACCCCATGACCTTTCATAGTTTGGGGAATGGATATCGTGGGAAAGCTACCTCGAGGTACAGCGCGGAAAGAATATATCTTGGTATCCACCAACTACTTCACAAAGTGGGTGGAAGCTGAAGCTTTAAGAAACACCGAAGATGTAGACGTCATCAAATTTTTTTGGACACACATGTTGCGCCGGTCTGGAGTAACAAAGGATATACATGCATGCAACGAGGCTCAATTTACAAGCGGGAGACTCAGTGACTTCGGCAATAAGTACGAGATAAAACTCACCTTCTTTACACTAAGGTACCCAGAGGCAAACGGACTTGCAGAATCAACTAGCATGACACTAATGACAACTCTAAAGAAACGTATCGGTACCTACAATAGAGGATGGGTGGAGGTGCTACCTGCCACCCTATGGTTGACAAGCTGTAAAATAGTAGGTAAATAAATTTGTAATTTTTACACCCTAAGGTGGTCGAACCCACAGGGATAGTGCAATGAAATTATTTCATGTACTAGCATAGTTTATATATTCACTGTTTGAGCAAATCCAATTTAACATGCATAAACAATCAATCCAAACCCAAAATAATGACTTAGGTGGGAAACCTGATATTTTAGAATTAACTCCTTGGTTAGGCAATTTAAACCTAGATTACTAGAAAGTGAATTTTACCTCTCGGTTTCAAGAACACAAACTAGTCAATCTCGATAAAGATATAAATTTGAAAACCCTACAACTAATTCTTCTTTTTGAGACAGAAAATAGTTGTATCAAAATTCTATTTTACTGTTAGTAATTATCTTCTCTCGGTCTCAAATTAATAACTATAAACCTAATACAATTTTTATCTCTCGATCCTTCAATTGAAAATAGATTTTGGAGTGAAAAGCATAGAATTCGAACAAAGTTAATTAGGGTTTGGTATTAATCGAATTAACACATGCCAAAAAGGATGTTGAAAACCCTAGAACCTGTTAAGGGTTCTAGCCTAACATAATTGAATTAAACATTGGAATAAACATAGAGAAACTTACTTGAATCATTAAAGAAATAAGAGCCTTGAATCCAAATGCAACAATAAAATTAAAGAGAACTAGAAAAGTAAAATGCTGAAAATTAAAGTAAAAATAACAAGGAATTGAACATAAAGAAGACCTAATTTTCGAGCTAATAAGGTCCTATTTATAGGGGAGGAATTTGATCTTCAAAAGGCAATGGGCTAAAATATCACAAGTCTCCAAAACCGGCCAAAATTTCCATTCTGAGCTTCTGAATCGATCGACACACATGCAAGTCAACATACGGGCAATGGCTTCCTGTCGATTCCTCTATCCAACCTCCGTGTCGATCGACACCGGCAGTGTCGATCGATACATATGAATGTGTGTTGAGCCTTCCTCTGTCCTTGCCTCTCGATCAACATCCGACCTCCTTGTCGATCTACATGCACCACATCGATCCACACAGTGGTCACGCTTCAGGATTTTGGCACGTCTTCCAAAGTCATCCTCAGGAATGCTTCAGGATTTCATCCTCTTCAACCCCAAAGTCATCTTCAGGCATGCTAGGACCATCGTACCTCATACCAGACCTCAAGGAAATGGCATTGAACTGTTTCTCCTTGTCTGAGTTGACTTCTGTAGTGCTGGGGAGTTGACCTGGCTTGTGTTGATTGCTCAAGGTAGTAGCAATCTGACTTAGCTGTGTGTCGAGCATCTGAAGGTGCTTTGTCATATGTTGAATGTGAGTGGACATGTTCTTCACTTCAGTTTCTGTAGGGTTTTACCGTGAACCGAATCACCAAAACCAAACTGAACCGGAACGATTTATGGATATTGCTCATAATTAAAATTCACAAAAACCTAGCATGCTCCTATAAATTTAATACATATCGTGGATTGAGGAATTACCGTTATTTCATCGTGTCTGAAACGATCTTTTGCGTTTGAATTTCCAATTTGAAATCAACCACGCAATCCGATTTAATCTGCGGAAACAGAAATTAGAGATCTAATTTCTAGATTAAAATCAAACACAAAGGGAAGAAAGAAAGAAATCTGTTCTCCAGATTAGTTCTTCAGATCTGTATCCCAGTGCTTGTCAGATCTACTACTGGTGAGGACTCCGTAGATCTGTGGCTTGAGCAGGACCAGAATCGAAATTCTCCTGCTCCCTTCTCAAAATCGGCGCCTCCCTCTCTCTCTCTTAGATCTAGGGTTTTTCAAATTGTGTTATGAAGTGGTTAGGGTTTCAGAGAGTGAGAGGTCTATTTATAGACCTAGGGTTGTAAAACCCTAGTGGGCTCCTGGGCTCAATTCAGCACACTTATTGGGCCAGACCTGGGACCTAATGCAAATAATAAAGTGGGCCTATAAATTAATTAATTCCCATGTCCACAACCCAGGACACAATTAATTAATTAATATTAATTCTTTTTCACCACATAATTAATATTGACCTACCCCTTTATTACCACGTTATGAGAACGGGCTGCATTAATTGAGAATCCCCATATTTAAGGTTACCGGACATCCATTAATTAATCGGAGCCTCTGACAAGCTCTAACTACAATTAATTAATATCTTATTATTCCTGAGTATTACCACTCAAACCTTATCACTCGTGCCTGAACTTAATCAGCCTGCAGGACTTTGGCACGATGAATGTTATTGAGCTCCTCAGAGAATGTCCCCATCCTATTACTTGGATATGGTTACCTAAACCCAGTCTCAGGCGGTACTACATGAACTGCTGTTACCCAAGATGCGTATATACGAGCACATTACTTAGGCTCTCCACCATGGCAAGTCAAAGCAACAATCAACCCGTGCAAAACCCCTGAACCTTCGTTAGGGTTTGGACTCAATCAATATAACGAGATCTTGTATTCGCTGATGTCAGACAGATGAATACATCTCACTGCGGTCCATCAATACGCCACCTCTGCGTACCAGCATGTCAAGTAACCAAGACAGACTACTTATCCCGACAATGCTGCAGCCATCCGGACAAACATATCCTCATACGTTGTCTCGGCTGTGATCAGGTTTATGTCTCACTAGGTCAAGTGATCATACTATCTTTTGCGATCTACAACACGCCGTATGATCGTCCCTATCGGTGAGACAAGAGGATACCATTGTTCATACATGTAAGATTGTTAACAGATAGGAGAAATAAACCGTTGTATACTCATTATAATAAATGCTTTCAGTATACAAAACCCATCAATCTCCCACTTATACTCAAAGCATAACTAAGCTATTACAGAGTATACAGTCCGTCTATCTGGTCTGCTGTCACTTTAACCACTATCAGTGGTCGGCATCCACCTCAGACCCAGCTCACGAATATGTCTTTCGTAAACTTTCTGCGGCAAGCTCTTTGTAAACGGATCAGCAAGATTGTCAGCAGCGTCAATCTTCTTAATCAGCACATCGCCCCTTGATACGATTTCTCGTATGATATGGTACTTTCTCTCTATGTGTTTGCTTGCCCTATGAGACCGCGGTTCCTTTGAGTTTGCCACTACACCAGAGTTATCACAATAAATTGTGATGCTCCTCGGCAAACTCAGGATCACGCCCAACTCTAAAATGTAGTTCCGGAGCCATACCCCCTCTTTCGAGGCGTCGGAGGCGGCGACATATTCCGCCTCCATGGTGGAGTCAGCAATGCATTTCTGCTTTGAGCTCCTCCAAGATACAGCTCCACCTCCCAGGGTAAACACATATCCTGAGGTCGATTTCTTCTCATCCTGGTCCCCTTGGAAATCCGAGTCTGTATAACCCACAGGGCACAAATCCTCACTTTGATAAACTAGGCAGAAATTCCTAGTTCTTTTCAAATACTTGAGGATGTGCTTTACAGCAGTCCAGTGCGCCTGTCCAGGGTTAGACTGATATCTTGCTACCATGCCAACGGCATAACAGTTATCTGGCCTGGTACACATCATCGCATACATGAGACTACTCATAGCCAAAGCGTATGGTACAAGACTCATCTCGTCTTTCTCCCGCTGTGTCTGAGGACACTGCCCACCATAAAGACAAACGCCATGTCTGAAAGGTAGCATGCCTTTCTTGGCGAGTTGCATGCTGAACCAGGCTATCACAGTATCCACATAGGATGCCTGGGATAAGCTCAACATTCTTCTCTTACGATCTCGTAAGACCTTAATACCAAGAATGTAGCCAGTTTCTCCTAGATCCTTCATTTGGAATTGTTCGGACAACCAGACCTTGATTTCCGACATCACTCCCTCGTTGTTTCCAAATAGGAGTATGTCATCAACGTATAGTGCAAGGAAGACCACGCTCCCACTGACACAAAGTCGGTAAACACAACTTTCATTTTCCAACTGTGCAAATCATAGGATTTAATCACATCGTTGAAATGTAAGTTCCACGACCTTGAAGCTTGCTTAAGTCCATACAAGGACTTCCTAAGCTTCCAAACAAGATGTTCTTCGCCCTTGCTTATGTAACCCTCGGGTTGCTGCATATAGATGTCCCTACCTTCTTCAAGGTAACCGTTTAGAAAAGCGGTTTTGACATCCATCTGCCAGATCTCGAGGTTCATATGGGCAGCTATGGCAAGGAGTATCCGGATGGATTTGGGCATGGCTACGGGTGAAAAGGTTTTGTCATAGTCAATGCCCTCTTTTTGACTATAACCCTTTGCCACCAGCCTGGCTTTAAAAGTAGTGATCTTTCCATCCGCCCCTTTCTTTCTCTTGTATGCCCATTGTCACCCTATGGCCCTAAAGCCATCCGGAAAATCAGTTTTCTGGTATACATCCATAGAAGTTATGGATTCAATTTCAGAATCCATGGCGACACGCCATTTGGCAACATCCTTGTCGTGCACTGCCTCTTCGTAAGTCAGTGGTTCAGAGTCCTCATGTCCGTCTTCCGGGCTCAAGTCCAAAGACTCACCCACGAACATGTACCTTTCCTGCTGGAAAATAACTCTCCCACTACGACGAGGCATCGGTGTCGTGTCAGTAGTAGGTGCAGTGACTTGTGGTCCTGCACCTTGCACTGAAGAACGTGTCTGTGGTGCTGTACCTCTCACAGGTGCACCCACATCTACACGTTCCCTTTTCCTTGAAATTGCATTCTCGTTCTCAATTTCTTGAAGAACGACATCACTCCTTGACCTGTGATTACTCACATACTTGTCCTCCAAGAATGTAGCGTTGGTGCTAACAACGACTCTTTGACTCTCAGCACAGTAAAAGTAACCACCTTTCGTTTCCCTGGGATACCCTATGAACAACATTACTTTTGACCTGCTTTCTAACTTATCAGGTTCCTTCGACAGTACGTGTGCCGGACAGCCCCATACTCTAAACTTGCACAAACTAGGTTTGCGACCAAGGAAGAGCTCAGAAGGTGTCTTATGAATTGATTTAGAAGGCACCACATTAAGCACGTAAGCTGCTGTTTCCAATGCGTAGCCCCAAAACGAAATTGGTAAGTTTGCATAACTCATCATTGATCTTACCATCTCTAGAAGAGTCCTATTTCTTCTTTCAGCTACACCGTTTTGCTGGGGAGTACCCGGTGCAGTCCACTGGGATGTAATCCCATTTTTTGACAAATACTACAGGAACTCGTTACCGAGGTATTCGCCACCACGGTCAGATCGCAGTGACTTGATAGTTTTCCCGACCTTCTTTTCTACTTCAGCCTTGAACTCCTTGAATTTCTCAAAGCATTCAGACTTGTAGCGAAGCAGGTAAACATATCCGTACCTTGAGTAGTCGTCAATGAAAGTGACGAAGTACTCGTACCCTCCACGAGCCTGCGTGGACATCGGTCCACATAAGTCAGAATGGATCAATTCCAACACTTCCTCTGCTAGAGACTGACTAGCCTTGAAAGGCCTAGTTGACATCTTGCCCTCGATGCAGGATTCGCAGACTTGATAAGGTACAGCCCGGACTAGGTCCAATGTACCGTCATCTGCAAGTCTTTGAATCCGCTTCAAGCTGATGTGACCCAATCTCAAGTGCCAGAGATATGTAAGATCCTCATCAGAAGAAGTAAGTTTTCTCTTCCTAGGATTATCAATTACGGATGAATTACATGCAATACTTGCGGAAGACTTATGATTACAGTTAACAACATAGAGAGAATTATTCAGCATTCCACGATAGATAACACCGTTATTACCAATGATAGAAACACTACTATAAAAAATAATTGAATATCCATCAACATAAAGTTTGGAAACTGAAATAAGGTTTCGCCAAAAATCCGGCACGTACAAAACATCTCTCAAAGTTAAAACAGAATCATTAAAGTACAAGGTGAAATCTCAAATGGAAGCTGCACTCACTTGTGCTGCGTTCCCCATCGAGATGGTAACCTCGTCATTCTTCAGCACCCTCTTCGGTGTGAACCCCTGCAAAATGTAACAAACATGATCAGTAGCTCCAGTATCCACTACCCACGAATGAGTAGAAACCGATGCTAAACATGTTTCCGTTACAAATGCAAATGACGTACCTTGTCCCTTGACATTCGGACAATCCACCTTTCCGCATCCAGCACACTCGTTCTTCTTTGGAGTGACCTTGGCTCTCTTCCCCTTCATAGACTTGCTATCACTGCCTGTTTTCCTGAACTTGCTCTCAGCACCATCGTCTCCAACCATAGAGGTTGTCGAACCAGTACTAGAGCCAGACAGAACAGGTTTCCGTGCTCGCATGTTAGACTGCTCCACTACATGATCCTCAAGCAGCTCATGCAGAGCATACTCTCCCTTTGCTGCAACAACTACCTTAAAGTCATGATAGGATTTCGGAAGAGAATTCAAGATAATATCAATCTCGCCTTGCGCACTGATATTACCACCCCGCACAGTAAACTGCCTCTTGAGATCAATCACAGACATCATGTGCGTTGTCACTGAACTATCCTCAACCATCTTCTTGCACACAAGATTGTGCACAAGCTTACAGTTAATAGTTCCTTCCAAAGCTCTCCATCCCTTTCGAGGTGTTCATACTTATGCCTTAATTCTCTAGACAGGGAACCCGTGATGAGCCAGAAGGCAAACTCATCAGCATCCTCCCATCTGTCATAGAATTTAAGCACAAGCTCGCACACTCCTCTTTGAGAACGCAACAGTGGATCCATGTAAAGAACATGTGCTTGATTTTTCAGATAAAGGATATGTTTGATGCAGAAACTCCATTCATGGAAGTTCGGACTAGTTAGAGGATTGAGAGCAAGTATATGATCGACAGTAGACATAGACATATCTAAAACAATAAAGATCTTAAATAAGAACATACATGTTGAACTTCGAAAACAAATGCATTGAAAACCTTTTAATAAATTAAATACAAATGTTTTCCACTAATTGCCCAAGAGTTCCCACCGCAAGCTACACTCGTAGACGTTTACGATGTCACCCTCAACCAGAACTGCGGGTTTTAAGCCCCAATCCATTTAATTTCACTACCATGTCAGGATGCTTGACACTAGAAATTAATAATTAGTGAAAACCTTAGACCAAGCCATCTCTTCAGAACAGGGATGCAATTCTTGCATTATATTCTAAGATGCTTCTAAGCAATTAACCAAAAATTTAACTCCGGCCAAAAGAGACAGTTTAGCATGGCACGTAACCATACCGCACAGCCCTTAAAGCTTTTGTTATCTATAATTTAAATCAATCCTAGAATACTTGTGAAAGAGGTCTACGCAAGCTACACTCGTAGACGTTTACGCAAAGTCCTCCCACTATTCACATGATTTAAATTGTTTGTCTAGAAATCCCAACAACCGTACCCATGCACCTCTAGGAACTAGCAAGCTACACTCGTAGACGTTTACTAGAACGAGAGATACACTTACAGCCTAGGACCGCTTTGTGGAGGTCTATTGATTTTAATTAAAAAAATCTGCTTAGTATTTTTCTTTTAAAAGGTTTCTTTATGCGCACACATAATTTCTTTGTCATTATATTTCCCAAATTTTTGCATGTAATTAAACAAGCCCAAAAATTCCCAAAATATAATCCAACAAAAGAAATTGATCACATAAGCATGCTTGAAAAGCTGTAAATAATAAAAGCGATAAAACATGCTTTTCCTATTATCTACACATGCTTAATTGCGCACATAAATAAATCACATATCATACGAGGACAATTAAGGCAAACAAAAATTCCTCATGGCCCCAAAAATAGAAAAAATAAATTCTATCTATTACAATTTGAATTTTGAATTAATTTGGATAAATCCAAATCTTTTCAAATCTTCCAAATCTTCAAGGGCCTTCAAATCTGGATACACCAAATCTTTTGGATTTTAGGCCTTTGTGATCTGATGATTTGCCCTAACCCTAATGCAAACCACCAAAACACGAGCCACCACGACGGGACAGCAGCCAACGACGACCACTGCCGCCGCCGACCAGCCGCCCGCCGCCGCCGCCGGACACAGCGCCGCCGCGCGCTCGTCCCAGCCTCGTGCGCGCAGGTCGCGCGCGCCCCTGCCGCTGCTTGCGCGCGCAGCGCGCGCTCTGCAATGCCGCACCGCCGTTGCTCGCGGCTGCACGCGCGTGTGGCCTCCTGCCGCCGCCGTGCACCGCCCTTCGTTGGCTCCGTCTTCGTTCTTCGTCCTCGACCCGTCAAATTACGAAGTTTGAAAAAATACAGAAATCAATTCTATTACAATTTTTCAAATCTATACTAATCACGGATTTTCTCGTGATTTTACAAAAACAATTCAGCCCTACACGGATAAACCACCGCGGGCTGAATCAACGGGTTGCCACGAGGAACAAAAAACAACATCCACAAAATAATAAATTCATACATGCATATCGAATTTAATTATGAACAACAGAGCCATAAATCAGAAACCTGGCTCTGATACCAATTATAGGGTTTTATCGTGAACCGAATCACCAAAACCAAACTGAACCGGATCGATTTATGGATATTGCTCATAATTAAAATTCACAAAAACCTAGCATGCTCCTATGAATTTAATACATATCTTGGATTGAGGAATTACCGTTATTCTTTCATGTCTGAAACGATCTTTTGCGTTTGAATGTCCAATTTGAAATCAACCACGCAATCCGATTTATTCTGCGGAAAAAGAAATTAGAGATCTAATTTCTAGATTAAAATCAAAAACAAAAGGGAAGAAAGAAAGAAATCTGTTCTCCAGATTAGATCTTCAGATCTGTATCCCGGTGCTGGTCAGATCTACTACTGGTGAGGACTCCGTAGATCTGTGGGTTGAGCACGACCAGAATCGAAATTCTCCTCCTCCCTTCTCAAAATCGGCGCCTCCCTCTCTCTCTCTTAGACCTAGGGTTTTTCAAATTGTGTTATGAAGTGGCTATGGTTTCAGAGAGTGAGAGGTCTATTTATAGACCTAGGGTTGTAAAACCCTAGTGGGCTCTTGGGCTCAATTCAGCACACTTATTGGGCCAGACCTGGGACCTAATGCAAATAATAAAGTGGGCCTATAAATTAATTAATTCCCATGTCCACAACCCAGGACACAATTAATTAATTAATATTAATTCTTTTTCACCACAGAATTAATACTGAACTACCCCTTTATTACCACGTTATGAGAATGGGCTACATTAATTGAGAATCCCAATATTTAAGGTTACCGAACATCCATTAATTAATCAGATCTTCTGACAAGCTCTAACTACAATTAATTAATATCTTATTATTCCTGAGTAGTACCACTCAAACCTTATAACTCGTGCCTGAACTTAATCAGCCTGCAGGACCTTGGCACGATGTATGTTATTGAGTTCCTCAGGGAATGTCCCCATCCTATTACTCGGATATGATTACCTAAACCCAGTCTCAGGCGGTACTACACGAATTGTTGCTACCCACGATGCGGATATACGAGCACGTTACTTAGGCTCTCCACCATGGCAAGTCAAAGCAACAGTCAACCCGTGCAAACCCCTGAACCTTCGTTAGGGTTTGGACTCAATCAATATAACAAGATCTTGTATTCGCTGATGTTAGACAGACGAATACATCTCACTGCGGTCCATCAATATGCCACCTCTGCGTACCAGCATGTCAAGTAACCAAGACAGACTACTTATCCCGACAATGCCGCAGCCATTCGGGCAGACGTATCCTCATACGCTGTCTCGACTGTGATCAGGTTAATGTCTCACTAGGTCAAGTGATCATACTGTCTTCTGCGATCTACAACACGCCATATGATCGTCCCTATCGGTGAGACAAGAGGATACCATTGTTCATACATGTAAGATCGTTAACAGATAGGAGAAATAAACTGTTGTATACTCATTATAATAAATGCTTTCAGTATACAAAACCCATCTGTTTCCACCTTGCCAAACCTATTTTCGGAGCTTTTGATGAACTTGTCATGTGTCTTCTTCCAGCACATACCTCTTTTTCTCCACAATTTCTCCCCCAGCTCCAACACTGAACCTCGATGGAGGGCTCTCAGCTACATAAGGGTTAGAATAAAAAAAACCAGGATGAGTTTTAGCACTGTAGTTGTACCTTGATTGTTGGCTCGGTAGTTGTTGTTATTGTAACCTCGATTGGCATAATTCACTTCAGCAGTATTGGAGGTGCTGGAACTGCTTCCTTGGTAGGTGTAATTGGCCTCAATAGGAACAATGGCCGTATTTGGATCTGACACTACTGCTAATGAAACTCTACCGGCCTGTAACTTTGTGAACTCTTCTCGAAGCTTCTTTACTTCTGCCACCACATCAAGTTCTGGAGTAGTGGTCACTGCCTTGACTGCTTTCAGCCTTTTAGTAGGCCATTGATGGCTTTTGCGGGCCATGTATGCAAGAAGTTGCATCCCTTCAGCTCCACTTTTCTTCATGAGAATGCCTCCAGCTAAAGCATCCACCAACTCCTTCATGTGAGGGTTCAGTTCTTCATAAATGTGGCACACCTGCATCTCTAGATCGATCCCATGGCCTAGGCACATCCACAATAGCTCCCTCTATCTCTTCCAAGCTTCATAGAGGGTCTCGTCATACTTCTGGCTGAAGTAAGTGATGTCGGAATTACTCTTCATGATGACACTGGGAGGGAAGAAGTTGGTGAGAAATTATGCTCGAAGTTGTGCCCATGTGGCGATCCTGCTCTCGTCCATGCTAGCAAACCAAGACCGGGCCTCACCCATGAGAGAAAAAGAAAATAAGCGCATCCGGATGGTGTCTTGAGGCACTCCATTCTGCTTCACCGTATCGCCCACCTCGATGAACTTACTAAGGTGGGCGTACGGGTCTTCAATGGTCTTCCTTGCATACTGGTTCTGTTGGACCATCTGAATCAGATATGTCTTTAGCTCGAAGTTGTTGGCATTGATGCCAGCTTGGAATCCCGGCTCCTCTCTCCGCGGCAGGAAGCAATCAAGTATGGATCTCGGGAGTCATGTTTTGAAGTGGTTCTTCTGGTGGTTGCTCCATCTCAGGCTATCCTTTATTTTTTTAGCTTTGCCTTGCTTTTTGTTTCTCCTATAGGTGGCTTTGATTTTAGAATCAAGGGCTTCAAGTTTCTTTTCCCGTGCTCTTGTGTTCATGCACCTGAAAAGAAAACAAACTGCAGAAAATCAGCCTCTGTGTTGATCGACAGGGGCTCTATCGATCGACATGGGTGATGCGGCTGTGTCGATTGACATGCACGGTTTGATCTAAATAGAGCGCAAAACTTAAAAATCACACACGCACACGAACTCGAAAATAATAAAAATCTCAAACCTGAAAATATCAAAACAGTCCATTAACAAAATAAAATCTTACTATCCCCGGCAACGACGCCAATTTCACAAGTTGTAAAATAGCAGGCAAATAAATTTGTAATTTTTATACCCTAAAGTCGTCGAACCCACAGAGACAGTGCAACGAAATTATTTCATGTACTAGCATCGTTTATCTACTCACTGTTTGATCAAATTCAATTTGAAATTAGGGTTTTTGTTTTCTAAAACAGAAAAGACTTTTGAAATAAAATTCAATAAATAAAAACACAGATTCCGGGGAAATTAACCAATCCAATTTAACATGCATAAACAATCAATCCAAACCCAAAATAATGACTTAGGTGGGAAATTTGATATTTTGGAATTAACTCCTTGGTTAGGCAATTAAAACCTAGATTACTAGAAATTGAATTTTACCTCTCGGTCTCAAGAACACAAACTAGTAAATTTTGATAAAGATACAGATTTGAAAACCCTATAACTAATTCTTCTTTTTGAGATAGAAAACAGTTGTATCGAAATACTATTTTCCTGTTATTAATTATCTCCTCTCGGTCTCAAATTAATAACTATAAACCTAATCCAATTTTCATCTCTCGACCTTCAATTGAAAATAGATTTTGGAGTGAAAAACATAGAATTCGAACCAAATTAATTAGGGTTTGGAATTAATCGAATTAACACATGCCAAAAAGGATGGTGAAAACCCTAGAACCTGTTAAGGGTTCTAGCCTAACATAATTGAAATAAACATTGTAATAAACATAAAGAAACTTACTTGAATCATTAAAGAAATAGGAACCTTGAATCTGAATGCAACAATAAAATTAAAGATTACTAGAATTGTAAAGTGCTGAAAATTAAAGTAAAAATAACAAGGAATTGAACATAAAGAAGACCTAATTTTTGAGGTAATAAGGTCCTATTTATAGAGGTGGAATTTGATCTTCAAAAGGCAATGGGCTAAAATATCACAAGTCTCCAAAACTGGCCAAAATTTCCATTCTGGGCTTCTGTGTCCATTCTGGCATAGTGTGTGTCGATACACACACATGTGTGTCGAGCATTCCTCTATCCTTGCCTCTCGATCGACATCTGACCTCCTTGTCGATCAACATGCACTACGTCGATCGACACAGTGGTCATGCTTCAGGATTTTGGCATATCTTCCAACTTGGTCAACTTCCTGTGTGTCAATCGAAGCAGCAACTCTGTGTAGCTCGACTCTTTCACCTTTTTCTCATTTTTAGCCTCAAATACCTACAAAACTGAGCACGACAAGGATAATATCCCCTGTAAATAGTTCATGCTCAATTATGAACTAAAAACTTAAGTAAATGTAAGAAACAAATAAGAAAACAACGTGATAAATGAGGCAAAATACGAGCTTATCAATGGTTCAACAGGATAACCCCAAGAACGGGCACAGGTGCAACACCATTTTCACTAGCATATAGAGTTGATGCAATGGTACCAGCAGAAATAAAAGCTATAAGACCAAGAATTGATTTTCACGATGAGGAAAAAAACACAGAAAACTTGCTCAAAGACCTTGAACTAGTCGACGAAGCCCACTATGAAGCTCGCGCAAACATCGCTCGACGAACATACCAAGTTGAAAAATCCTTCAACACTAAATTAGAGCTCAGAAGCTTCGTGTAAGGTGACCTAGTGCTTTGAAGAGTCTTCGACAACACAAAAGACCGCAACCGAGGGAAGTTTGCACATACATGGGAAGGGCCCTACCTCATTTCAAAAGTATTAGGTCGAGGTGCATATGGATTAATCATGATGGATGGAAGAGAGATCGCCAACTTTTGGAACATCAAACATCTCAAGAAATACTACCCGTAAGTGCCAATCTAGCACCTTGGCACCTCAGATACGCTTCTCTCTGACTAACTCTGTCACTTTATTTGTTATCTCATTTTTATCACAACCATACTAATTTGAGCATCGTAGGGGAGATGCCCAAAGCATCGCCCACCCACAACGCGTTCTTATTTATACAAAGTAGATACGCACAAGCGCATGAGGCCTCACCTACTTACGACTTCCACATATGTTATTTCTATCCTCTCTTATACATACTTTTGATTTGTTTTATTTCATCAGACTTTTACTGACTTAAGCATAGGCATCGCCCACAATCAGGCACCACCCACACTCACTCTTGTCATGATAGGATATTAACGATGGATTAATAAACCACGTGTGTCACGAACAAAGTAAAAGGGTACTTCTCACTCTCGATCGTACACATGCTTCCAAACAGCTAAACATCACCCACAATACTTATTCAAGCAACACAAAACACCACTCAACATGTATGGAAAGCGAGCAGAATAAGGAGGCACATGATGCAAAATTGAAAGTATTCGATACGATCAATAAGGGGGCCATTCATCATAAGCCCCTAAAAAAAGACATGAAAAAATTTATAGTTGTTCAGGAGAAGAAATTTAAAAATATTCGTGCGAAAAAGTAAATTGTTTCAGGACAAGCTTTTAATAAATAAGGGCAAGTCCCCAGAAGGCAGAGGTGTAGAGTCGGCAACATCGGACCCGGGTGCGACAGGATTAGCAACCACGAGCAGGTCCACGATAGATGAAGTGTTGGGGCTTGCAGGAGGCGCAGGGTGAGGCTGGTCACCAGGTCCCAAGATAAAGCCATCACCCCAGGCATTTTTAGAGGATGTACCACATCGACGTGACCACTTGGCAAAGTGTCAACGTGCACGACAGGTAGCTCTGGGGAGGTGGCGGAACATTAGCTGCATCAAGGACCTTGGTAGGTGCCTGCAGAGCAACTACAATTGGTGTGGAAGGTGCTTGGGGTGCCATTCTCGCAGCCTTGGACTCATCGATGCGAGTGGCCTTGTCCACCGTTAGCTAAAATAAGAAAGAAAAAGGTCAAGGTGAAGGAAGCAGATATTAAAGGAAAATGAATAAGGAAGATACTTACATCAAATGTCTCTCTAAAGTCCGGGTGGATGATGACCTGCTAAAATTCCAAGCCTTTGCCCGCATGCATGCGCGTGGCTCTTGCCTCGAAGGCTGCAACCTCTTTCTCGTAGCTCTCGTGTTGTGCCTGCAGCCTCTTCCTAAGGGAGTCCGCCTCATCTGCTTTTTGGGAGGCTACCTCGAGTTCTTTCTCAAGGTGCGTGAGTCTTTCACCCTATCAGCCAAGTCGGCCTGACATCCCCTCTCCCTGGTTAGGTTGGACCTTGGCATTCGCAATTCGGTGCCGAGGTAATCGACTTTTACCACCAGCTCCTTGTGCATGGTGATGGCGTCCATGCTCACCTTGAAAAAGGAGTACGCTATTAGGAGTATCAAAGATGCAAATAGTCTCGGATGAATAAATACCTACCTGCAAGAACCTCCGCTCCATATCCAAAGCCCGGTGCACAAGGTCGACATCACCCTCCACAAGAGGTGAGATCTCATGAAGCAGGCTCCGCACCTTACCACAGAAGGCCTCAACCTTAGCGGCCCTCTCCTCAGAAGCTGGTGCTGGGCCCGACGGTGGCAGAGGAGCAGCACCTCTACCCTGGGGCTCAGACACCCCGACTATCTTGCCCAAACCAGAACCTGCACCATCCCGGAGCCTTAAACTCGGGGACAACCTCCTATCTCGGCAAGAATATTCCTCCACAAAACCATGCCCGGAAGAGCCCGCCCTATAGGAGGAGCGATCATCACAGCTCCTGGAGGATTGGTGCGAAGTAGGCTTACACCCCGCACCTTGGTGACCTGCACCCAGGCGATTTGCATCCTGACGGTCCTCATCCGCACCTTGAATGTCCTCTTGCACCTTGGAGGCCGGTGTTGCTGAGGTGCCACTCACCTTCTTGGACGAAGGGGTATCTTCATGAGCTTTCGAGGATTCCTCCCTCGCCCTCTTCTTCGAAGCCAACATCAGTGCAATGGCGGATGGATCCATGATCTCACAGCGATAATCCTCAGGAAGCACGATCACTCTCCCGTCTGGGTACCTGATGGAGTCCGCACTAACACTGCGCCCCTCGAAGACTGTATCCCAGTTTCTCTCGCCCTCCAGGTAAGCAAAGTTCAGCCTTGTAGTCTCTTCAAATGCCAAATCAATCTTTGGCATTTCTGCAAATCAAAGATCGCCCAAAATTAAACAAGGTAAGAAAAAGAAAGCATAATCGACATGTAAAAAGGAACACATACTCTTTGCTCTTCCACCAGAACTAAGGAACTCCGGAGCTATTGGGTTCAACTCACGGAAGAAGAACTTTTTATGCCAACTCGTGGAATTCCTGGGTGAGCCCGACACTATCGGTGATCTACCCCCCGGCCACCTAGTGATGTAGTAATACCCTTTTTTAAAGCAATTCAGGCGATAGATGTGGTGCCACACCCTAAGGCTAGGAAGTCGTAACCCTAGATCAAAGAACGTGAGAAAAGTCCCCACCAAGTGACACCAACTAATGGGGGACACTTGAAAGGGCAACACAACCCAAGAACAGAGCACGTTGAAGAAGAAGGGGTGGATCGGAAAACTAACATCCTTGTCTACAGCGTGCAGGTTGAAAGAACCATACCCAGGAGGTGGCAGATTGCACCTCCAATCCCGTAGGGGAATCAGATGGTTCACCTCAGAACAAGTTACCTTGGCAAGGTATTCTTGGAGCTTTTCCTCCGTGGTGCAAGAAACAACATCCAGAACCCTCTTCGGGGTACACTCCACCATGGAGTCCAAGGAGGACGATAGTTGAACAGGATCGTCTGCCATCCCTTGCGCAGGGTCCTGTGGCTTGACTGGCCCCAAGACAGGGCGAGAAGACAACAAAATCTCCCATCGATTTGCGGGCAGGCGAACACCACGGTGTAGGCGTCCAAGGGGAGAGGAAACCATGGTGAAAAACTAAAGATAATAATAAAAAAGATGCTACCCACAAACCTACACACTAGATTGACCCAAAAAGACGAAGAAAAAGGAAAACAACCCCAGGTCTACAACAAACGCTCAAGAAAATAAAGATGAAGAGAGAAAAGTGAATAGTACCGCACAGAATTAGCGCAATGGAACCCTCAATATCCCGGGAGTAACTTGCCCGAAAAATATCCGTCGAGTTTGAGGAGAGGCAATGGTCATCGAAAAGGCAAAAGAGTAGAAGAGGAGAATGAGGAGAGGAGCAAGAATCGGTGAAATAAGGGAGATGGACGATGTGACAGGAAGTGACTTTTTTACATGGGGACTGCAGCTGAATAGTGCCGCAACCCCTCAACTATCCTCTCATAATCGCCCCTTCGGTGGCAGTTCTTCACAAAATTACAACCGCACCTCAGATGCGAAAACCTAGATGCGTACCCTAGAGGTCTTGAACCCTAATTATCCCACACCTAGGAAAAATCACGCATTGACAATTTTTTTGCGGTGGCGCACCTAGGCCACTCGCACACCTCAAGGGGGGCAAGACAACCAAATACGACAAGGGTTGGACGTAACAAAACTAGTACATGGTATCCAAATGAGCTTTTAAAAAGACCTTGTAGCCAAGTAAATCCATCGGGGCTCCTGCCTCCGGTGAGATGAGTAAAATGAAGATGAGGCCTCACCAAAAGAGTGATGAATCAAGTCGTAAAGAGAGCCACGTACTCCCAATAATCCCGATAAGGAAATATAGTGCTAGATCAAGGACTGCCAGACGCCTACCAGGGGCTGCCCAAATGAGACACCCCCTGATGAACATCGTGATAACTGGACCCTTGACTGCGCACTCGAGCCATATTTCCGGAGGTGGCCAGGGCCTACCTGTGTGGGATCCTTAAACAAACTGCTAACATAGATTAGAAAGTTTCTACGAGACCCACGCCTATCACAACTCTAGCATTCCTAATGCAGGAACTTGACATCTAGCACTTCATACATATACCTTCCGAGGTTAAAATAACGAATTGATTTTTCGACTCTGTTGTTGATTGCAAGTACACCCTGTGAGGATTTTTGTTAGAAAAATCCTTCCTTACTTTTTATGTTTTGGTGGGTCTAAGATTGTAAGCCATCTTAGTCAGTTTTTTTAGAGTCTAGAGTTCTAAACTGTAATCTAGCTTGTATAGGATCGATTGAGTTGTAATAGAACTTAGGCTGAAGACCGAGCAAAGGAGAATGCTCGAGAACTAACTACATACACACCTGAAACTTGGTTTTCACCAAGTACAACCTTAACCGGAACTGAGTTGGAGCACTCGGTATAAGGTCTACCATACTGACTTGGAGAAGTCAGCATGAGAGCTTCCCCGTACTGATTAAGGAGAAGTCAGTATGAGGATTTTCCATACTGATCCGGAGAAATCAGTATGAGGGCATTTTCCATACTGACTGTGGACAGTTAGTATGAGGGCCTACCATACTGACCTTGGGAAGTTAGTACGAGGGCTAAGCTGTACTGACCTTGGAAAGTCAATACAAGAGCCTCTACCTTTAAAGCTCGAGCCATTCAAAAGATATCGAAGCTCAGTCAGAATTAGGAATTTCAATATGCCCAAGTGTAAGTCAGTACGAGTTTATCCAAACCTAGGTTCCTGAAACTGAGAACTTAATCTGACATAAAGTTAGTGTATGGTACACTAACGCAGTAGAGCAGAGCAAGACGCAGATCTAAGACATGGGCTACGATTGGACAATATCTTCCAAGAGTCCAACATCTAGATTTATGTGTCTAATGGGCAGAAATTCAAATTGCCTTGAGGAAATCCTCTATAAAAGGGTCTGCACTTCAACCTCCAACAGCTAAGCAACATTTGAACGATTAACCAATATATGAAGATTGAAAGAACTCTGAGCTAAAATCCTAAAATCTTCGCACGACAAAGAGGATCTCTCTGCTAAATTCTCTTAGTTTCCATGTTTTCTTACACGAGACTTGAGTCTTCAACTCAAGTTAAACCGTGTTAACTTCTCCTTGCACGAGGATGAAGTTGTAAAGCTGAAGCTCTTCTTTGGTAAATATATCTTTCTGAGATATATTCATAGCTTTCAGTTTCCTAGTCTGGGATTTTGATTCTCACGGGTGTATGCCAACCATCTAAGTTCTAGGAAGAATAGTAAACATCCAACCACCTGAGTTCTTGGAAGAACAATAAACATCCAACTACCAGAAAGGTGGCTGCGGGGTGCGTCCCCACTTCAACCTGAAGACTGAGTCTGCAAGGAGTTCTTTAGCGAGTGCCACAGCTGACCGAAGGATGAAGGCACTGACGGGTTTTGTATAGATTGTAAGGAGGCTTGTATATACTTAGTGAATTATCTAGACCTTGGGTCTGAAGAGTGGATGTAGGATATTGAGATCCGAACCATTATAAATCTTGTGTGTTTTTTACTGCTTTACTTTCATATTTGCTCTATTTTTTTGTTTCGCAAACTGACTTTTGAAACCTTCAATACTTATATAAGTATTGAAGATTATATGCTGTGAAACTGACTTACCTAAAATAGAGACCTAAGCTTAAGTCTTCAACACACTAAACTGGCTATACTTTGTTATCCAAACCATTGCAACAGTCTTTGAATACTTCGCTGCACAGACAAACCTTCCGCTGCACAGTTTAGCACTCTGATTTCGGGATGAACAATTGGTATCACGCGCCAAGATTCTTACAGACTAAGGTTGTGTTGAGTCACTTAGGCCCAGATCTCTATTTTTTGCACTTGGTTCTGTTTTCTGCATTTGGTTTCTGTTTTGTGTGTTTAAGCTTAGGTACACAGAGATGGCTCAGATTACAAAGCTTCCAAAGTAATCATTAGAAAACTTTGAGATATGGAAGAAACATTCGTTGATTATGCTGAAGAATGTCCACCCAAAGATGGCAGAGGTTCTATCTACCGGACCACTGAAGATTACCGAGGTGAATACTAAGCTCAGAGTAGCAGACGGTCAGGAGATATTGGAGAAGCCTTATGCACAGTGGACGAACGATGACATAGTTCATTTTCAGCTGGATTCATTGGTCATGGAGTTCATCCTTAAATCCTTACCGGAGCCACTGGTTGTTGAAGCTCTCGAGCACTAGACCAAAAAGATATGGGAATTTCTTGGCGCCCTCAACCAAGAAACATCTCAGATGAAGCGAAATAAGCTTCAAAAATGTGTAAATAAATATGAGTCTTTTCAAATGCTTCCTAGTGAAAGTGTTAAATCAATAGAAGATAGATTCAATGCTATTATATGTGAGCTGAAAAACTTGGGGAGAACATATGAGATTGCAGATATGAATGCAAAAATTCTCTCCAAGATGCCCTAGGAGGACTGGTTCGTCAAAGCCACCATCTTGAAGGAGAAATATCTCTCCAAGATGACAACCAAGGACATGTTCGCCCAACTCCAAGCCCATGAATGGGACATATAAATGGCGAACAGGAATGAAACAGTGCGAAGTGTCAACACACATCCAGAAGGAGATGCTGCCTTTTTCGCAAAAAGGGAGTTCAAGAGAAGGCCTCTATAGCCTTACCAAGCTGACAGATCTTCCAGATAGACGTCTACATCAAAGTTAGCACCCACACCTTTCAACCAGAAGGAGGAAGAGAGCTCAATTGAAGAGCTTGAGGAGCAGATGAGGAAGCTAAAAAGACTTCTTGAGAAAGCCAAAACCAAGAAGTAAGGTTCGCAACCCTGTGAACTGAAATTCAGCGAGTCCCAAAGCTTGCTTTGAGTGCAACTCTACAGACCACCTCAAGTATGAGTGCCCACTAGTTTCCAAGGAGGAAAGGGAGCACTTGAAGAGGGTGTTTGAGAAGGAAGCCTCCAAAGTAGTTGCAAAGGCCATGTTTTCCAGAATAGAGGTGCCAGACATCTCAGACAATGATGACGGCTACTACACATCAAATGTTGAGGCCATGGAGGAAGCCTTCCTGGTGTTGATGGCAAAGCTCGGAGAAAAGGAAGAAACTGAAATAGTGTCTACTACTCCGGTACACATTCCTAACTCAGTATCTATTCCTATAGCAAGCATATAATACAACTTTGAATCCTATTGCTCAGATTCAGAGGACATTATTCTTGAAGCTTAAAATAGAAAATTTACAAATTTCATGAGTTAAAAAATTTCTTGGCATGTGAAAATGCTTCACTGAAACTGAAAGTTTCAAAACTGATTGAGGAGATCCAAGTATCAAAGTTAGTAAGTGAAGATCTAGCTAAACTTAGAGAATAACATTCTATGCTACTTGAATCGTTTGAATCTATTTTTGAAGAATGCGCATCTCAATGACTAAAAATTGTTAGTGATCATAAACTTATTTGTTCACTTTACTCTAATACTAGAAAAGTTTCAGAAGCTCTAAGTTTACAAAGACATTCTTTTGATAAGTTAGGTCCAGGCTCTACAGAGAATAAGTTGAGCAATCAGGCTTTTACTTCTGAACCTAAGAATATCTCTAACCATCACTTTAGGAAGAATTCTAGTTTAGAAGTCAAGTTGTTAGGTAAAGGAGTAGTCAGCATGGACAAAGACTCCTTAGATGCTAATCAGGACAGAAGGAGACAGTCAGTTTCAAAACTGACTACGATACCCAAGCTTAGAAAAGTTTTGACTTATAAGTCAAACAAACCTGTGATGAAACCCATTATGCATAGGAAGTGGGTTAAGCAGAATGTTCTTAATACAACGAAACCCACCTCAACAACAAAAACTGGACTTTTTTGAAAGTCAGTTTCATTTCCGGATTCTAGAAATCCAAAGTTCCCAACTCATAATTCCTATGACAGGAGAACTAATCCGTATAGGAAGAACACTTATACAAGGTCTTAGTCCAACCAATTCAATACTTTTCAGACTAGGAAGACTGTACACTCCGGACCAAGTTTCCGAGAACTCAACCAAAACTCAGTTTAAAGGAGGTCAGTTCCTAGAAACTCAGTTCCTAGAAACTCAGTTTCAAGAAATTTAGTTTCTGGTCAGGTTTCACAGACTCACTCTTTTTCTTCAAACATGCAAAGAAATTGTGACACCAAGATATAAGGTGAAGCAAGTATGAATTACCAAAGGTTGGATCCATAACACTAACCCTACAGGACCTGCAGAAAAGAGCATGGATTTTGGACAGTAGATGTTCAGCTCACATGACTGGTGACAGTAATCTCCTTTCAAAACTGAGAATGATAAGAGGACCACTTGTCAGTTTTGGAGATGACTTAAAAGGAAGAGTAATTGGCAAATGATGCTTGGAAAGTAATCGAATCATCATCAACAACGTATCCTTAGTTACCAAACTCAACTACAATCTGCTGAGTGTTAGTCAGCTTATCCAATCTGGATATGAGATGACTTTTACCGAAGAAGAATGCTGGATCAATGACAAATACTCCAAGGAGACAGTGTAGAAAGGTCTGAAGAAAGGAAGTCTCTACTATGTGGCTTGGGAAAGAGGAAAGCCTGACATGTGCATTGTCACAACAAGCTCATCCCAAGGAGTTAACTGGCTATGGCATAAGAGACTTAGCCATTTGAATTTCCAGTCAATCAGACATCTTGCTAAACACAAGCTGTGGAAGGCCTACCACAAGTCAGTTTTAAGAAGGAAGAAGGTGTTTGAAGAGCGTGCAAGATGGGAAAACAAACCAGAGCATCATTCAGAATCAAACCATCACAGCAAGCACAGATAAGATCCTCAAGCTACTTCATATGGATCTTGTTGGTCCCTAAATACCAGAGTCGTCGTGATTCAAACTTAACACGAGATGCAGCGGAATTAATAAACTTCTCCTACACTTTACGTTGTTAGCAAATGTTTCTTAGCTCAAGTTGTTACTTAAGTGTGTTTTCAGATATACTCTAGCAACTCTGTTGCTAGGTTTCAAATCGATCTTGAGCAGTAGCTTAATAAAATAGTAAACAGACACAAGATTTATAGTGGTTCGATCAAATAGATCTACGTCCACTCCTTAGCCGAATCGCTAAGAATTTCACTAGAAAAGTATACAGATTACAAGAAATCGCCTTTCCAGTTAAGTAGGCAGTGAGCTTTCGGCTTGGCTACTTGACAGCTATCCTCCGTGAGTCTGAACTTCTCCGGTAAGGTTTGGCTAAGGGTCAAGGGCACACCTTCGAAACTCCTGCCTTGCCTGTGGTGAAAGTTTATAGTCACTTCCTGACTTTCCTTGAATGTGGCTAAACGCCCGTCCTAGTCTTGACCTTTTCAGGTGTTCGACTGTTAGATTCTTTTCTAAAAGAAAGGAATCTCAATGATTGAAATATTCTTGAATGCAATCAAGAATATCTTCAATGGAGTGTCAGTAAATCAATGAGCGACACTTCTGGTTGTTGGGAGCTTTTAATAAGCTTTAGCACGGCTCTCAACTGACTACTTTTGTAAGTTCACTTTGTCAAAGGAATCTAGCTTGAGTGTTCGTGAATGTGTAAAGTGAGAAAAGCAGTAGTCAATCCGATTCTTGAATCTGTCTTTTATAGGTGGAGATTCAAACCTTGAATCTCCATATCCGTTAGACACAACAGCTTCTTTGTCCAAGAGTGGATTGACTTGATAGAACACTTTTCGAATAGAGATGTACTTTCCAAACTACTTAGGGAAAGTCTCGACCTTTGTGTGTCCTTTTTGTCAGTGTGGCAGTTCGTCTTCAGCTTTTGAATCTTGCCCTTTGTTATGCTAGGATTTGCTGAAGTCTTTTACTGCCTTCGATCCTTTGACTTCTGTTGTTTGCGACTCTTTACTCGTCGCTGAGGGATACCGAATGCTAATGCCTTAGCATTCAATCGTTGTGTATTGTCTAGCAAACGCTCTCCTGTTTGCTGGCAGTCCTCCATTCGATCGCTTCTCTAGCAGATTATATGCTGCTGTTGAATGCTAATGCCTTAGCATTCTGCTGTTCGATTACTCTTAGCAACCGGCATCTGTTCCTTATCTGCTAGGTGTTCTTCTTAGCATACTAATCTATTACAACTCAATATGATTCCTATACAGGACTTTACAGAGTATGCTAATCTATCTAGAATTCAGCAAATGATCGACCAACTATGTAAGGTTTGATCCAACAAAACCTTTTACAAATTACCCCTAAGGAGGATATTAGGAATAATTTCCCAACAGATCTATTTGGACCAGCCAAGCCACCTACCATTGGAGGAAAAAGATTCATTCTCGTTGTGGTAGATGACTACTCGAGATATACTTGAGTAAAGTTGTTGAAGAGCAAGGATGAAGTGAAGCTTTAACTTCCAGAGCTCATCCTTCAAGTGCAAAACAACAAAGAAGTCACCGTGAAAAGAATCAGATCTAACAATAGGACAGAGTTTTGTAACGGTCCACTGATGGACTTCTGTGCTGTTGCTGTCAATGCTCATGAGAAGTTAGCTCAAACGATGCCCTAGCAGAATGGTCTTGCCGAACGAAGAAATAGAACACTTAAGGAGGTAGTCAGGACTATGCTTGCTGAAGTTGACTTGAAAGAAGGTTACTGGGGAGAACCCTTGATGACGGCATGCTATACTCAGAACAGGAGCGCAATCAATTGTCGCCATCACAAAACCCCTTACGAAGTCTTCAATGGTAGTAAGCCTTCTATAGCTCATCTTCGTGATTTTGGTTCTCCATGTTTCATCCATAACAATGGAAAGTCAAAACTGAATACTTTCAGCCCCAAAGCAGATGAAGGAGAGTACCTCGAATAGGATATCCTTTATACAAGGGCTACAGAGTACTCAACAAGATAACCAGACAACCAGACTTGTGGAAGTAACATGCTCTGTTGTTTTTGATGAGTCTATCTTAGTGCGCTCCCTTTGAAAGATCTGGAACTTGGTGATTCTGTGGTAAAAAATGAATGAGAGAAACTCAGTGCTGATAAAAAAGATCCAAATCAAGTTTCTCAGACCAGATCAATGGTGAATCACACAAGTACTTCAGATGAGGATGCTAGTGATGCAATCGACCTATCTAAGGCCTTTGGTTCACTGTTGATAAACTCAAGCATCAATCAAGGGGGAACTTCAGGAGATCAAAATAGAGCTCAGTTTGAAGGCCAAACTGGAACAGAGTATCCTACTCAAACTGACCTTCCAGAAGATGAAGGAACTCATCCTGACGATATCCAACCGGTGGTACACCAAGAAGACCAAGGAGCTCAGGATATAGAAGTCAACATTGGAGAAGAAGACTCCAGTCAAAGTAACTTAGATCAAGTTCAAGTATCGGGAGAAGACTACCAGTATCCTAAAGATTTCGTCCAACCTGTTGAAGTTACCCAGCTCCAAAAGCCAAAATGGTTGAGAAACCATCCTGAGGAAGCTGTGTTGGACAGTGTCGCCAATACAGTTCGCACAAGACAATGGATCAATTTTCTTACTTGTTTTATATATCAGGAATCAGAGCCAACAAAGATGGAAGAAGCATTGAAATCAACTGACTGGATCAACGCTATGCAAGAGGAGCTTGCTGAGTTCAAGAGAAATGAAATTTGGTACCTGGTGGATCGACCAACTCATTAGTCAGTTATCGGCACCAAATGGGTCTTCAAGAATAAGAGAGACGAAATTGGGAATATAGTGAGGAATAAAGCAATACTAGTTGCAAAAGGATATGCTCAATGTGAAGGGATCGACTTTGACGAAACTTTTACTCCAGTGGCCAGTCTTGAAGCTATTCGTATATTCCTTGCTTATGCTGTCCACAACAACTTCACAGTTTTCCAGATGGATGTGAAGAGTGCCTTTTTGAATGGGGAGCTCAAAGATGAAGTATATGTGGAAAAACCCCCAGGCTTTGAAGAAGGAAATCAAGTTTACAAACCGAGGAAGACTCTTTATGGGTTAAAGCAGGCACCCAAAGCTTGGTATGAGATGTTGTCTCAGTTTCTCCTCAAGAATAGTTTCCTTAAAGACCAAATCGACACAACACTTTTCAGAATTAAGGATGGATCAGACATACTTCTGGTGCAGATCTACATCGATGATATTATATTTGGAAGCAAAAACTTGAAGATCTAGGAGAAGTTTGCCAAACTGATGCAGAGCAACTTTCAGATGAGCATGATGGGCAAACTAACTTACTTCTTGGGTCTTCAAGTCATTCAGTCCGAAGGATGAATCTTCATCAATCAGAAGAAATATAAGAAGGACTTGATCAACAAGTTTTGTCCGGAGAAGACCAAGCCCTTGAGGATTCCGATAAGCCCAAGTGCTCAGATCAATCTCGATGAACAAGGAGAAGCAGTCAACCCAATAATATACAGAGGCATTATTAGGTTGCTCCTATACTTAACTTCCAGTAGGCTAGATATTTCCTACTCAGTTGGAGTATGTGTGAGGTTTCGAGCCAACCCAAAGAAGTTGCACATGGAGGCTGCCGGACGAATAGTCAAATACCTCAAAGGAAAAGAGTCACTAGGTATTTTGAACCCAAAATCTAACGAGCTTACTCTCAATGCTTATTCAGATTCAGATTTTGGAGGATGCAGGATCGACAGGAAGAGCACAAGTGGAACATATCAGTTCCTAGGTGCAATGTGCATCACAAAGAACCCAGTTCATCATTCCCGAACCAAGCACATCGGCATAAGGCATCACTTCATAAGAGATCATATCGAGAAGAAGGTTGTGTCCGTGGAGTACATCAGAACTGAAGATCAACTGGCTGACATCTCCACAAAACCACTCCCAGAGACCAAATTTAAGGAGTTCTGCATAAAACTTGGTCTATTGGAGATCGACGAGATCCTTGTTAATAAAGAGTGATGCATAATAAAACTGAGTCCGAGCTCTCAGTTTTTGAAAATTGAAGGCAGATCGGCTGAAGATTAAAACTGAGTTTCAACTCTCAGTTTTCTAGAAACTTGGTGTGTCACTCAGCAAGAAGACTTCATACTTACCCTTGGAGGATTCTCCCTCTCTTGGTGTCAACACAAATCAGTATGAAGCTCGTCACAAAACCAAGCACAAGAAAAGCCATTGCCTAAGGCATCCGAAGAAGTTAAAACTTACTCCGACCAAGTTTCAAATTGACTTGCTAAAGAAAACCAAGTTCTGGTTTTCACACTTAGAAGACTTATGAAGGACGGATGCGGAATTAAACTGAGTTCCAACTCTCAGTTTAGCAACTGACTCTTTGTCAGTTTGGAATTTTGAAAGGCGGGATTTTGAATTCCAAAAGCGATCGCTGCGGTTATGTCACTATTTATTCATATCTTGCATCGATGTATTAGGACTCGATATGTGGATAATTCTCCTCCCCACGTCGCTCTAGTCAAATCCCGAACATGCATCGTGAGGCAATGTATGTCAATCGTCACCGAATATCAGGAAACCGAAAGGTCACAAGTTGCACCTACCTTTTCAAATGACTTTTCTCTCTTCTATAAATAAGGTTTATATGTTTCCTTTGTGAAACACTTTTATGCTTTCTCCATTGTCAAACCCTTCCTTCAAAGTTTATACTTCATCTTCGACCAAAACCTCCCTTAGATCTGGCAAAATGGCGTTATAGCCCATGCCTCCATACATAAACTCACCACCCTTTTAGGTGCGGTCAAACAGGGGGAAAATAAGTATGGGAGGTGCATAAGACATTAGAAATGTGAGCGGAGCAGACGCAATAGTAGACATAAATTCAAAGACCTTCTCTGTATTGACTGCTTGTTTGAACTGCTCTAGGCTCACATCTTAATAGAGACCTCTTCGCTGCATAATGTGCTTAAACTGCAAAATCAGCATATGCAGTCGAATGAGGAAAGAAGCCTGGGGGACACAAGACATTAATAAGGAATGTTCTTGTCACTGCTGATGGACTTCATGTCAATATCAGCACCAACAGACCCCCAAAAAGCACAGCTGCAGTAAGCCAACATGAGGGAATCGTTGGAAAGCTGGTTAACATATCAATCCAGCTTCCCTCATAGCACTGCTTCTGCAGTAGTCAGTTTGAAGAACATCATGAAGACCGGAAGTAGCCTTGTATAGACTTGAAATAGTTCTGTAATAGGTTACTTTGTGTTATTTTATCCCTGTACTTGTAATGAAAATTATTAAAGGGTAAACTGACTTGTTGATGACAATCTGCTTTTATCCAACAAAGGTCTTCGTTCTTCATATGCTGAACTTACGCAATCCAGTGTAATGAGCAGACTTCTTACTCTCTCCTATTAAAGAGTTAACTGCTCTAAACTTACTTGAAAAAATAATCGAGCAATATCTCTCTGAATCTATAAGGAGAAGATATTAAGTAAAAAGTTATTTTTGAGGGGGAACTATTCTGAGTTTATGTGACTATTTGTCAAATTTGTAAAAACTCTAAAGTTATCCACACCTCATCAGCTTAGTTTATAGATGGCTTTGACCACACCTAAAAGGGGGAAATTGTTAGGATTCTTGTTAGAGAAATCTTTCCTTACTTTTTGTGTTTTGGTAGGTCAAAGATTGTAAACCACATTTGTCAGTTTTTTCAGAGTCTAGAGTTCTAAACTATAATCCTTGTATTGGATTGATTGAGTTGAAATAGAACTTAGGCTGAAGACCGAGCAAAGAAGAATGCTCGAGAACTGACTATATACAAGCCTGAAAATTTGTTTTCACCAAGTACAACCTTAACCGGATCTGAGTTGGAGCACTCATTATAAGGTCTACCACACTGACTAGGAGAAATCAGTATGAGGGCTTCCTTGTACTGACTAAGTGATATGTGCGTAAAATGACCTATTTTTCAATTTGTGTGCGTGCATGTTTGTGGCCATTTTACCCTCATATCATATGTTTTCGGTGTTCTTTTGTCTTGTTTTCGTGTTTTCATGTTTGAAATGTTGTAGGAAGTGTTTTGGGCATAAAACAACACTTTTGGTGGAGTTTTGGAGGAAAATCGCGAATTTCCTGTTAGGCGTGATCACGGCCAGTGAAAATTTTGGTCGAGCTGTCCAACAGGGGATTGGCTCGGCCGATCTCTGCATTGCTCGACCGAGCCACCCATTTCAGAGGGATGGCTCGGGCGAGCCGGAGCGAGATTTTGGCTGTTTTGGCAGTTTTCAATTTTGGGCTCGCCCGGGCGAGCCAACCTTGTCTCGGGCGATCCGAGGCCCTGTTTACTCATTATAAAAGGGGGAAAAACGGTTATTTTGATAACTTTGAATAATTTTAGATAAATTTTACCTAAATTCTCTCTACGATTCCCATTTCCATCCCTTCCAAACTTCCACCAAGGGTATCAAGGAGCTAATTCATCATTCCTTGGAGGAGAATTGAAGATTCAAGGTGGTAGATCAAGGCATACAAATCCAATTGGGGAAGATTCCAATCTCTACTTTTCAAATTGTAAAGGATGTAATTGAATTCAACTTTGTATTTGTACAATTGAAAGGTATGATGTTCTAATTCATTTTGGATGTTGATTTGAGTAAGGATGCTTGATCATTTGGTTTGAGAATTGCTTGTTTACTTTCCTTTGAGAGCTTGAGTTGCACTAGAACTTGTTCCTTACCTCCTAGGTGTAGGTAATAGCCAGCGTAGGAGGTAGTTGACGTGAACGCTGCAGCCAATACGCGGGCGAAATCGTCGTGAATAGTGTAGATTCATACGATTTTAGTTCCAATCCATGTGCGGTGCTAAGTCGTAGGGCAATAATTGACGAACTATTTGGAGTGGTCTAGGGCTTAATAACGTGATGGTTTGCAAGTCTTAGATCATCAACCGTTAGCTCGCCGTGACAAGGGGTTAACGAGTGTAGGGTCGATTGCTCAATCTCCTAGGGATTAAAATGTGTTTACATCAATGATTAACCTAATTTGATTGCATCTACACTCATCTGAACATCCTATCTTCCTAATTTGAGAATTCGATTGTCTTGGTTTACCGATTTGGGAAAGGATTGATCAATTGATGATTGTTTGTTTAATTCAATGTTTGTCATATATTGTTAGCATAGGTTTAAATTGAATGCTTAGATTGTTAGAAACTACTCAACGATTGTATCATGCCTAGTTATAGGACTTTGCTATAGTATCTCGGTATTCTAGCGGGCGAAGCGGGGAAGGACCTGGATTTGACAAATATTATTCTTGTGTAGTTAGAGGTTTAATTTGATTGAACTTTTAGCCGCATCAAGTTTTGGCGCCGTTGCCGGGGACTTCATTTAGTAGGTTGCTAGATATTGGGGGAAAAGTGAAGCTTGTAGGCTAGGTGTTTGTGTTTTTGTTTGTGTGAATAAATTTGTTGATTGTTTTTGTATTTGTTGGTACTTTGAGTTTGTCGGATTGTTGTAGGTGTCAAATGGAGAATCATCGAAAAACTCACTCGGAGAGGCTTAACAATATCCAAAGGGAATTGGATGAGATGAGAGCAAAGATGTTGGAGAGACAACGACCGAGGAAGCCAATCCGGTTGGTATTTGAAGAAAGCTACCCATGGATGGAAGAGATTAGACATGATCGCATTATGAAGTCAAGTTGGGGAAATGAAGAAGAGGAGTGTAGTAATGAAAGTTATAGAGATAAATGGGGGAATTGTGACCTCCAGAACAACATGAACTATCCCCCATCAAATGGCTACTCTCCATGTAGACTCTATGAGAACCAAACCTGGAATCCATCCATGACAAGAGTTCATTGTGATGAATGGTGTAGCCGTGATCATGAAAGAGTTAGAGAAGCGAGAGCGTCTCGGGAAGCTTTGAAGAGGAGACAGGATAAGCTTGAGGGAAACCTTTTGGAATTAAAAATGCAATTATCCGAACTCTCGAAGAAGGTGAGTGAGAAGCCTCATGTGCAAGAGCAACCACTTGACATGGAAATAGGTCTCGAAGGAAGTTGTGAGGAAATTTTGGAAGATGAATGTGAGGATGCGGTCATGGTACTAAAGGAAGTAAGATTTCAAGATACAAGAGTAAAGGAGATGCAAGAAGAAGAGTTAAGGAAAGAAGATAAAGAGTTACCTCAAGAAGAGAAAGAGGATGATAGCACCAAGGAGGAGAGGATACAAATTGAAAGTGAGAAGAATGGTGTTCTTGTGATATCTTCCCTTGAGGTGATGAAAGAAGTTCCGGCATTGGTACAAAATGACGAAGTGGAGAGTCATGATGAGGAAGTTATGTCGGAAAGTCCATATGGCGATGTGGCACCTACATTTCCTTCAAGATTGATAGACAAGGTGGAAGAGGAGGTGATCCTAGGTGACAAAGTGTATGAATTGGATGATTTGATCGGAAAAGGAGGTGAGAAGTTGTTGATTAATCCAAATGAGGGACAAGTCGAGACGTATATAATTTGGATTCGGTTAGACGATGCCTTGGAGATCAAATCAAAGAAGGAATCACCACCTTGGACATTCAAGATTTTTAATATAATCAACCTTCCTTGGAGAGATGATAGGGGTGAAAGAAAAATTGCCTTGGACAAATTGCTCCCAAGTAAATGCAAATTAAGGGAGAAAGGTGTATTAAAAACCCACACAATTTTTTATAAGGGGTGATGTGGTAAGGCCGTCTAGCTACCAACGTTAAGGAAGCGCTTGTTAGGAGGCAACCCAACCAATTTTCTTTCTTTTGTTTAATTGCTTCTAGTTGCTTTGATTTTGAATAAATGTCTAGTTTGTTTGTTTTTGTGTTTGTAGGAGGAGCAACAAGATCGAGAGGAGTGACGATGCACCGTCCACCATTTTTGCAAACTTAGTCTCACTTGACTAAGTTTGGGGGGATGTACCGGTAGCCGGTGCCTCGGTTTATTCTTCTCCATCTCCTATCCTTTATCTTGCATTTAGTTTAGTTGTTGGATTTTGTACCTTTATTGGATTTGATTCGATTGGGTTGTACCTATATTGATATTCTACCTTGGATGGATGTTTGGATTATGCTCATCTTGATGATTTGTATGGATATTCTCATGAGTTTGAGTTTGTTGAATGGATTTGTTCGTTGAACATTGCTTTTGATGGTATGTTTGGTGGAGCTAGTGGAAAAATGAATTATTTGTATAGATGTTGATAGTGGAATGATGGTGGAAAGAGGTTTTGGAAGTGAATGTGGTTGAGGATTGTTTGCTTGTGATTGTGGAGAGAATCATTAATGAGTTGGCATGATTGAATACTTCCTATTATGTATGGTTTGTGGTTTGGATTATTCGTTTGGTTTGAATGGTGGAACTAGTGGATATTGTCTAATCATTGTTGATATTTGGTTTGTGGATAGTCGGTGGAAATGAGAATTTAATCGGCTAGTTTATGCTCAATTGTTTGGTGGTGTGTTTGTTGCTTTGTAGTAGGTGCAAATAAGGAATGGAGAGCGGTGATCGTGCCTAATGATGGGTAACATTTTCTATCGTTCTTCCTACCATTTAGTTTTAATTACATTGTGTTATGGTATATAGATTGTTGTTAGGATGTTGTGTGCTTGTGTGTGTGTGATGAACCCAAACTAGACTTGAGATTTAATCATGATTTACTTAGTGGAGTTTGATGTCTACCTCAACTTATGATAGGGCGGAATCTAGTTTTCAAAGCATGTTTTAAGTTTAACTTTTGAATTGCCGAGTTTTGTATGTGGTTAATGCATAGGACTTGACAAAAAGCTGTGAGGTTTGAGCCATGATATTGTCATATCTATTTCGATTGTGAGTGGCAAGATTGAGAGTACGAGATCTAGAACTTGCATCCGTTCTCTATCTATTGGCATGAGTGTGTAACTAGAAAATGATCTTAGGCCATCGATTCTTAGTCCTACCTTTCACACCAGGAGTATAAGGTGATTGTTATCATGATTTTGCCTTTCATATCTTTGACCCCCGTGATTGAGCTTTATTGGTGAATTTTCCTTGATATAATTAGGACCATATTTGGGGGGAAAGAGTGTATGAGGGTGAATACGGTGATGAGAGTTGGGTTGGGAATTGATTGGATTTGAATTGATGGAAAATGTTGAGGCATGAAAGATATGAAATAAAGGATTGGTTTGAATCCTAGAAAATGTAGCACCAACAAAATTTTTGGTGCATGTGTTTGAAAAAGAAAAAGAAAAAAAAGTGGCACCTACAAAATGAATGAATGATGGTGCATTCGAAAAATGATGAAAAAGAAAAGAAAAGAGAAAAGAAAAAAAGTGTGTGTTGTAAAATGGAAAAAGCCTCGGGGTTTGTAGTGGTTCAAAAAGAACAAGTTTGGGGGTTTTGGGAAATTGAGAAGTTTAGTCACTTTGGCCCAAAACCACCCACCTTTTAGTTAGCCACGTTACAACCCATGAAAAGACCTTTTTGATTCTAGAAACTAACTCATTGTAGTATAGTGGTGAGAATGGATGCAAGCCTATGGAAATCAAGCTCGATATCTTGTGATTGTGTGAATCTCATCTTCCCTAAACACGTGAGGGAGTGCTTTCATTTCTTGTATCCATTTTTGATGAGTGGTGCATGTCCTTAGCATTAACCTTGTTACAAAGTTAGGTGATAATATCGTTTTACTTGAACATGCTAAGATAACTTTGATGAGCTATGAGGTATTGCACGAGGTAGGTTAATGGCTTTACTTTGTTTTGATTGAGGACAATCAAAGGTTCAAGTTTGGGGGATTATGATATGTGCGTAAAATGACCTATTTTTCGATTTGTGCGCGTGCATGTTTGTGGCCATTTTACCCTCATATCATATGTTTTCGTTGTTCTTTTGTCTTATTTTCGTGTTTGAAATGTTGTAGGAAGTGTTTTGGGCATAAAACAACACTTTTGGTGGAGTTTTGGAGGAAAATTGCGAATTTCCTGTTAGGCGTGATCACGGCCAGTGAAAATTTTGGTCAAGCTGCCCAACAGGGGACTGGCTCGGCCGATCTCTGCATTGCTCGACCGAGCCACCCATTTCAGAGGGTTGGCTCGGGCGAGCCGGAGCGAGATTTTGGCAGTTTTGGTTTGCAAGTCTTAGATCATCAACCGTTAGCTCGCCGTGACAAGGGGTTAACGAGTGTAGGGTCGATTGCTCAATCTCCTAGGGATTAAAATGTGTTTACATCAATGATTAACCTAATTTGATTGCATCTACACTCATCTCAACATCCTATCTTCCTAATTTGAGAATTTGATTGTCTTGGTTTACCGATTTGGGAAAGGATTGATCAATTGATGATTGTTTGTTTAATTCAATGTTTGTCATATATTGTTAGCATAGGTTTAAATTGAATGCTTAGATTGTTAGAAACTACTCAACGATTGTATCATGCCTAGCTATAGGACTTTGCTATAGTATCTCGGTATTCTAGCGGGCGAAGCGGGGAAGGACCTGGATTTGACAAATATTATTCTTGTGTAGTTAGAGGTTTAATTTGATTGAACTTTTAGCCGTATCACTAAGCAAATGTCAATATGAGGGTTTTCCATACTGATCCGGAACGTCTAGATTTATGTGTCTAATGGGCAGAAATTAAAAATGCCTAGAGGAAATCCTCTATAAAAGGGTCTGCACTTCAACCCCTAACGGTTAATCAACATATGAACAATTAACCAATATATGAAGATTGAAAGAACTCTGAGCTAAAATCCTAAAGTCTTCGTACGACAAAGAGGATCTATCTGCTAATTTCTCCTAGCATGAGGCTGAAGCTGCAAAGCTGAAGCTCTTCTTTGGTGAATATATCTTTCTGAGATTTATTCATAGTAGTCAGTTTCCTAGTCTGGGATTCTGATTTTCACGGGTGTATTCCAACCACCTAAGTTTTGGAAAGAAAAATAAACATCCAAACACCTGAGTTCTGGGATGAACAGTAAACATCCAACCACCAGGAAGGAGGCTGAAGGGTGCGTCCCCACTTCAACTTGAAGACTGAGTCAGTAAGGAGTTCCTAGACGTGTGCCACAACTGACCGAAGGACAGAGGCACCGATGGGCTGTGTATAGATCGTAAGGAGGCTTGTATTTACTTAGTCAAATATCAAGCCCTTGGGTCTGAAGAGTGAATGTAGGATATTGAGATCCGAACCACTATAAATCTTGTGTGTTGTTTACTACTCACTTTCATACTTGCTCTATTTTTCTATGTCACAAACTAACTTTTGAAACCTTCAATACTAGTCCAAGTATTGAAGAGTATATGCTGTTAAATTGACTTAACTAAAACAGAGACCTAAGTTTAAGTCTTATACACACTAAACTGACTATATTCTGTTATCCGAACAAGTGCAACTTTCTTTTAATACCTCCGCTGCATACACAAACCTTCCTCTGCGCTCACCAATTCACTCTGCACAATGTTAATTTTTAAGACAAGATCTATCTTTTATTTTTCAAGAATATTATGCATACTCACCTTTTATTCACTATTCCATCTTATTGTGTGTTATGTGCAAGGTAATGATTAAATTTGCTGCTAAAAATAAAAAAGGCATTAAATAAGAAAGACATGTAAAAAATATATATTTTTTTAAACATAGTGTTGGGGCCGCGGCCTAACGGACTTGTCCCGACCCGATTTGAACGAGCCCGCACCTTGTTCCCAGCCTAGGAGTAAGGTACAGAGCTGAGAGCTCCTGCGCAGCTCCCTGACCCGATTTGAACGGGCCCGCATCTTATTCCCAGCCCAGGAGTAAGGTACGGAGCTGAGAGCACCCATCAACCCCTATTTTCTTGGAAGTAGCTCCAACGACTCCTAAACCTTAGGAAAACCAAATGGCTAGGGTTTATCATTTGTACTTGACTTCCCCATGAACTATGAAATAATGCATGATTTGCAAAGATGCATATTGGGGTTATGCACACGTGTGTGTAGTCCACTTGGAAGCTAGCTTCCTTGCTAGATCTAAGAATACAGGTTCCGGATAAATGCGAACCCTCATGGCTTTCTAGTATTGAATCCTCTATTACCTTGGTTAGCTTTCAAAGCCCATAAAAAATATGGTTGGGCTCGGGCCTCGAGTAGGTGTTCCCTCTACTTGGATGATTTTTTCTATTATTTTGAGAATGAGAAAAAGATCTATGGTGATTATGATAACTAGGGGGAGGGGGGAGTGTTTGACTTGATTGCAGGCTGAGCTGGTGCAACCCTTATTGGCTGCTTCGCCAAACTAGGTGTGCAAGCTGGCATCTTCTCAACAGGAACATGCTGACTAACCAACTCGAAGGATTTTGGTGGCTTACTCGAAACATGCTGTTTGGCCAGCTTGGGGTTATTGGCGGACCAACATTTAGCATTACCAGTAGATGTTGGTACATTGTTGCTACCTCTTTACCCTTCAACACTTGTTGATCACTGACTTCGCTTTGACATATAAAATTTTATTCTTGCCACTAATAACATTCGACGAAGGTGCATGATTGCTCAAAAAGGTTATTGAAACTAAGACCCAATTTGTCGAAAGGATCTCTCTGGGTCAAAAGTACTTCATCTAAAACTCTCGAGCTTTTTGAAAATAAGTATTTGCATGGTTCAGGCTCAAGGTTTTTGATCTTGAAGAATCACACTCATCTTTTACAATTTTAAAACTTTGAAGAAGTTTAGAGTGTTTCTGTTTGAGATTTGCTAGTTTCTCATTGATAAACATCGATTTTTCAATGTCATAGGTAAAAATAAAGACTTTTGATTTCAGTGAGATGTTTTCACCGACTAATACATTTTTCAACTCAAAAATTTTGAAAATTCTCGTGAAAGTGTGTTGAGCGAAATGTCCTATGAGTCAGTGCAATACCACTCATCATCAGCAAATTGGTAAAGTGCTAGTTACCTCATCATCAACAAGTGTTAGTACTTGTTGGCTCTCCTCATCATGAGCTTCTGCATCATCTCTTATCGATGCCTTAAAAGCCAACAATGCCTCATCCTCTGACAACATAGAACCATCATCATTGTCTAGAATATATGGAACTTCAATCCTAGAGAGCATGGCTTTGAAATTTTTTTTTTGACTCTCTAATATCGAACATGCGCCTCAATTTTTCTCTCTCCTCCTTGACCACACAAGAATGCTGGAACTTTTGGTGGTCGAGAGAGTTGCAATCAAAGCATGAGCATTGAAATATCTTCACGAACCTCTTCTCTGTTGACTGAAGGATGCCAACTTTTGCCTTAGCTTTTTATAGAATCTTTGACAGGTGTTGCATCTGTTCTTTTAGCTCAACGACTGAGCTCTCTCCATCCTTTGCGGTGGAGGTAGATGTGATGTGGGTCTCTATCATTGGTTGCCCGAATGGTCTCTTTGAGTGAAGGGCTTCTTAGGTCTTCTTTGGTTCTGGAAGTCCCTTTTCACAAAATAGGCAGCATCTTAGGCATGATTGCCTGGCGAACTGGTGGTTGTCCAGATGCCTAATTCTTGTTTGTCATCTTGATGTACCACTCATGAGATTGGAGTTGAGCAAATAATTCCTCCGTAGACATCTTGGAGAGATCTTTCTCGTTGCGAGTGGTCGTCTTCACGAACATATCTTCCTTTAGTATCTTGGACAGGATCTTGGCGTCGAGATTTGCAGCAGAATACACCCTGTCCAAGACTTTCAACTCGTTGATAACAAAGTTGAAACGAGCCTCCATGTGCTTAATGATTTTTCCAGGAAGCATCATAAAGGATTCATACATGCCAACACATCCGAAGCTTGTTCCGCTTCATCCGGTATGTCTTTTGACTCAGGTTGCTGAGGTAATCCCATACCTCCTTGGCATTATCGAAGTTGATTAAATCCACAAGCATGGCCTTTGGGAGAGCTCAGGGGATTAGCTCGTGAGCTATAGAGTCTAGGTGGACTCGCATCTTATCCTCTAGAGTCCACTCTGCGTACGACTTCTTGATCATTTATGGACCAGTAGTATCACCTCCAAGATGAATTATGACCTTCATGATCTTTATGGGTCCAGTGTCTAACATATCAGTCATTTCGGGATGGATATTCTTCAGCTGGATAAGCGATCTCTTCTTCTTTGCCGTGAATTACTCCATGCTTTAAGGTGGAAGCTTCAAGGAACTCATACTTGTATCCTACTCGGTAAAGATAGAAAGGAAATGCAAGGAAAGGATCTGGTCCAAAGTGACTCAAAATGGATACAACTTGAAGGTATTAGTACTGAGTTACAAAACAAGTAGTCCAAAGAACCACCCATTCTGATACCACTTGTTAGTCCCAAATCAGAGTAAGTGAATATGCAACAGAAGATTTAATGCGCTTGTAGTCTCCAAGCTGGTGCTTTTGATACCAGCTTGGGTTCAGAAAATGGGTTGATTGGGGAGAGTTTGTTACTTAGCCGTATTCAAGTATACTCCAATACTTGAGGTGTTGGGTTTTAAATCTAGTGCTGAAATATTAAAAAAAGAAGTAAATACACAAGGATTTATAGAGGTTTATACAAAACGTCCTACATCCTCCCTTCAGACTCGCAATCTGAAAATCACTAAGACTAGGATTACAAAGAGGTTGCACGAAATGTTGCTAGCTGGTGAATTCTTATGTCCACCAGTCCACTAACGCACTCGCCAAGTCCTTTGATCTCCTTTGCTTCTTCAGGTCTAAAGTGTAGGTGCACCACTCAACCTTCAGATAATCGTACGACATTGAGTTCTTCTCGAGAATGCCAACAAACTGTATACACCTGTAATGGTTATAACCAGAATAGTGGCAACTCAAAGATTTTTTTCTTCGTTAGAATGCATGAAATCTAAAGTTATAGTTCTTTCTAGATACACAGAGCGTCATGTATAGAGATGACACACAAAAGTTAAGAAATAATGTCTTGAAAGCTTAAGTTGAATTTTCTTAGAGTATCGGCGCTACCAGAATGCATAAAAGTTACTTTGTAACCTTCTCCAATTGGATTGCAGCCTCTATTTATCGGCATTATTTGGAGGTTTGAATCTGGAGTTGTTGTATGAAGAAAGGGAACCGTCCAATCGTAGGTCTCCCTTTTCCTGAATTGTAGCATCCTTTCTTGTTTAAGTAGGTGGACTTTTCAGCTTTAGTCAGAACGACTCCAATCCTATCCAAGGAATGTCTCCTGGTTGATTTATAGGATGAAACAAGAATTAAGAATCACATAAATTATGATCTCCCTTCTTAAAAGTTTGGACTTGTAAACAATGCTCTTGTCTTGGTTTGTCTCTAGATTTTGGTTTAGGCCTTTGCTAGTAACACTTGCTTGGAAGCTCCATGTTGGTGGGTCACCAGGTGGGGATGACGTATATTCCAGCAACTTGCTAGTGAAGGCATTTAAGCCGGCAAACTTCCAACAAGTCTGTGATCAGCTCTAATATACAACTCCATAATTTTCATACGAGAAATTGTAAGTACGGACTAATCTAGCTAGAGACTCACTAACTTGTGGTCTTTTTGACTCATCAAAACAACATAATATGGAAGGAATTTCATTCCTAAAATCAAGTGCATTAAACCATGATATCTCGATCAATGAAAAAGACGATTCTTAATAGACTTGCATGGCTGGTAAGCTTACATCCATGCACTGTATGTGATGCTCTTTTCTTAGTGAGTTGCCCTCACATAGAGGACATATATATATATCACATAAAGCATTAAGGTCTTGAAATGTAATTTGAAAAGTATAACATGTTTTTATTTGAGTGGATCTTAGAGCACAAATGAAAATGGTTGATAAATTTAAGGATTACTTTTATAAGACAACCCACCTTGTGTTGATTTGGCAAGGTGAATGAATGGTTTCGAGCAAATTAGTGGCGATCTTCGTTGATCATTTTTTGAGAGTTAAATCTCAGTAAGTATTCAAATAATTATAATGAGTTAAGTCTTAATAATTATGATTAATTTGCACAGTCTAGTCATGCAGATTACCTGAGCCAGAGGGTAAGAGATCATACTTAGGATAGTTGAAGTATTATAAAGGAAAAATTGACGTTATTGGTAGAGATGTGAGTTTTTTTACATTCATCAACTGAAGAACAATGTTTTGTGAAAGGTTGCTCAAGAATTTGGGATTTGTTGTAAATATTTGGTCATGTAGTGGGGTTTGGGAATTTAACAAGGAATCGAGTTGGATTAGTTTAGGAACACATTGGACTTGATCATAAGTGTTAGATCGTGATTTAGTCTTAGTTTGGAAACGAAGGATGCATGTAGGCATGACTAGGGTTATTGTTTTAATTATGAGCGTGAAGGAATTGGCTCTGCATTGGTTGACGTGTGGAAATGTTAACCAACGTGGAAGAATATGAATATGTCGACCATCGTGAGGCATGTCGACCGATGCATATGAAATCGATTAATATGGGGAGTTTGGGTGTATCGATCTCTGTCCTGGAGATTGGTTGAAACAATTGTGTCGATCAACACACATATTGTATCAGGAGATGCAGAAAGCTTTTATTTTGTCGAGCTTTGCATCAATCATTGCAGTGTGCATCGGTCAAAATAGAGGCTTTCTTTTTTTAGATGAGTATCGAGGTTTTTGGCTCATTTTGACTTTTGGGCTTTGTTATTTGATTTTTTGTGTTTCCTAACTTTTTATTAAGTCATATAATGAAGTTAGGTCCTCATCAGGTTGTAATAAACATAACATTCAATGTTTTAATGTCCAAAATTATGGATTTACATGTAATCTCATATCTTAGGGAATATTTACAAGTCCTAGGTTCTAACTAGCTAGATTTTTGTTCTTTCTTCATACATGCCCCTTCTTCTCATACCAAAACACATTCTTGAGGTTTATTTCTTATCTAGGTCAAGATTCGTCATACATTCTTTAGAATTTCTAACATGCGAAGAAAATTATAACACCACATGTGTTCTAATTTTCTCTACTTAGACATGATTCTCATGTTCTTAAACATGCTTATCATCCTCTAGGCAACATTTCTAGCATTAGTCTCATGTTAAAAGATTATACATATAGTACTAAGGCAAGACATGCTTAAAATCAATTCTAGGGCAAGAAAATAACTAGGTCATGTGTAGAGAGTGATTACCAATGATGGTCTCTCTTCACTTTACTTGATGTTTAGTTTCTCCAACCTTGGGTCTTCCTTAGCTTATCTTGTAATGGAGTTGAAAAGAAGAGTGTTAGTGTGATCTTAACACTAATAGATTAAGGAAATGACCAGGTTTGGACATGGTTACTTCTCCAACCTTCTCTTCTTGCTTGAAGAAAATGGAAGAACTCTTTTCCCTCTCTCTCAAAATCGAAAGTGTTGGAATGGGGTGGGTGTTGTGTTATAGCTCAAGACATTGCTAATTTAGGCTAGGTCAAACTTTGTGTATGCTTGTAGGAACTGACTTATGATGAATAAGATATTGCTTCCTTTTTATCCAACCAATGAAATGAATTCTCTTAAACAACCATAAGGGATTAAATCCAAAACTAAGTTGAGAAAGCTTCCAATTTATAACTAATTTGGTGCAATAAATATATTTTTCTTGGTGGTGAATTCCAGAGTTAAAGGTTATACAACTAGGATTTTATTCTTGGTCATATGGTATTATGTCACACGTTTAATTAGGATAAGGATTCTATTTTCTCCATAATCCATGGAATATATTTATCATCATTTGTGGATAAATCCAAAAGTTGTAGCATAGAGCTTCGAACACATATTATTTCTATGTGTATTTTCATGCATGCATTTTGTTGGTCGACCTTAAGTATATACTATGATTTCATGTGTTATATGAGATGTTATAATATTTAAATCTCCATTTTAGGAAAATAGGACAATTGTCTCACAAAGTAGGAACTTTGATTTATTCCCAAATTAGGAAATTCCTACAAATCTTATAATGCTCATGTATATTTATTTGTGTAGCATAAGGTCATAAGATCATAATTTAATTCTATGAAAATTCCTAGTGTTCCAAAATCTAATTAATTTCCATGGATGGCATTAAGTTTTATGAAATAATTCTTAATGAAATAATATTTCGTATTGATAAATTGAGAATTTGTCCGGCCCTAATATATGTGTTGGCCGAAATTAGATGGAAAAATGATTAATCGGTCTGATTCTATTTTTGGAGTAATGCATGTACGTGTGCATGATGCCAATATGGTTGCGTATATGATCGTACTCTATTTTCATGCGATCATGCATGCGATGAAAGCAAAATTAGTTGTAAATGCATGAATTCAAAATGCGGCATCAAAAATATTTATAAACAAAGTTGAGGGCGTTACATCTGATGGATTTGTATACTGAAAGCTTTATGATTGATATATTATGAACAATATTTTTGTTAATATTGTGTGAATTATTAATGTTGTATGCTCATCTCCTGTCTGAATTAACAAGCATGTATCACAAACATTTTTATCTTCTTATCTCGTCGATAGAGAAATCATACAGTGTGTAGTAAATAATGGAAGATCATATGGATCGCTTGATCTAGCGAGATTTAAACCGTTATCACAGCTGAGACAGTCATAGGATAGACTATCGATAAAGGCTACGACATACGCAGTAATGAACAGCTTATCTTGATTGCTAGGTATGCTGGTGCGTTCGGTACACATTGATAGGACCTAAGTAAAGATCGATTCCTTTATTTGACATTAAAGGAAATTTGATCTTGATGGTTAGATGGAATCCTAAGCTTAATGAAGGTACGGAAGTATACAGATTTTTGTGTATCACTTTGAGATACTATGGTGGAGAGTCTTTGTTGTACTCGCATGTTTGTACCTTCGGTGGTAGCAGTTTGTGTATAACTGTTAATGATTGAAACTAGGTAACCATATCTAGTATAGGTTGGTGATATTTCTTGAGCAGCTTAGAAGGTTCATTATGCTAAAGTCTTGCAGGCTGATTAAGTTCAAACATAAGTGAAAAGATTGAGTTAACTCAGGAATAAAAGATGTTAATTAAATTATTGGCTTGTCAGAGCATAATTAATTAATTAATTTCTGTAACCTTTAATATGGGGATATAACGAGTCTATGCAACTCGTTCCTCATAATATGGTAACAAAGAGGTAGGAAAATATTGATTCTCTAATGTATGAATCAATATTAATTACTACCTCTGTCCCATGCTATTAGTCCCATATGGTTTCGGCACAGGAACCAATGTTTGTGAGTGTAGTGGAATTAATATTTTATTGATGAGTGTGAAAAAGTTTGCCATTTTAGGAAATGGGACTAATAGAGTGGGACAGACCAAAAAGGCAAATGGGACTAATAGAGTGGGACGGATGGAGTAATTAATTTTATTCAGAGTTGAATATGAGAATTAATTAATTGATAGGTCTTCTTTCTTATTTGCATGCTAGTCCCTAATGCACTAAAAATTAAATCACTTAAATAACTAGCGAAGCAAGATTAAAAATATGTCCAATTCGGGACCATCTCCGTTCGCCTGCTAGAATACTAGTTTATGTTGTGTTGTGTTGCTATTATATCTAAGCAAATTCTATCGTTGAGTTTGAGTATTGACTAGCACAATCTAACTCCTATCTATCTAACTAAAAATCAATAGCAAAACTAGCAATCATCATCATCATCATACTCATAAACACAATCTCTATCAATCCAACAATAACAAGAGCAAACACCAATTAAATAATCTCAAATGAGGGAGAAGTAGGACATAGGAGAGAACTTTGTATTGAACAATTATAACCAATTGAATCATGCAAACACAAATTAATCTTCCAAAATATTGTCAATCCACACTTAAATGAGTAATCCCCTTAGCACCGGCAAACTACTCATAGAAGAGCTAAGATTATCAAACCGTTACATTATCTAATCCTAGCACACTCCCAAATGGCCGTGAATACTTAACCTATATGCTTCATCCGCATAGGGATTGGATAGAGACATATATAAGAACATACTAATCACGACATTTCAATCTTCATATTGGCTGCAATCTCAATGTCAAATATCAAGCAATTGACTCTTATCTACATTACTTGAATGAGAACAAGATCAAGCATGTCTTAATCAAAAAGGAAGAGGTAAGCAAGTAATACATTGATAAAAATTATTCACTACATTATTCAATCCAACATCCCTATGTACTTAGCTTCTCATACCATGGAATTGATTCAATTGAAATGAAAAACAAAACGTATTCATTACAAATAGACTTGAAATAACAATTTCCACCAAATTGGATCCCTGGCCTTGATCTAGACTTGATTCTTCAAGTTCTTCATCAATCGGATTGATTTGGATTAAGATCCCCTTCAATTGATGGTTGGATATAATGGAAAGTGTTTTTTAGAGTGAAAAACCGCCACAATAGTGTAAAATGTGCCAAAAGTTCTTTCCCAATCATTCTTCCGCCTTTTATATTAAGTTCCCAGACATCAATTTTGCCCCTGATGAAATTGGCTCCACCCGGATGCTGCAAAACTTAAAAACCGCCAAAACAGCTTGCAAAGGTTCGCCCAGGACAAATCCAGCTCGATCGTGATTTGCCTCTATAAAGCAGATCCCGACCGAGCTCTGTAGGGTTTGGTTGGTATTTGCCCTACAGAGGCAAATCTTGACCGAACCCATTCTGGTTCGGACCGGGATTTGGCTCTAAAATTTCTTTGCTGCTCCACTGCTCCATCTGGGTTAGTATTTCACATGCATGTACACGACCCGAGTCGATTTTTCACCAAAAATGGGCGAAACTTGATGAAAAATGCTCAATTTCTTCCCTACACAACACCAACACCAACACAACAAAACACGAAAATAAGACAAAAAAAACAAAAACCATATAATATATGGGTGAAATGAACGCAAACAAGCACTCAAACATATCAACAAATCGGTCATTTCACACACGTATCATAATCCCCCAAACTTAAACCTTTGATTGTTCTCAATCAAAACAAAGAACAGTAATCATCCTACCCAGTGCAATACCTCATAGCTCATCATATCTATCTTAGCATGCCTCAATCAAATAAGATTATCACCTAAATTTGTGCAATGGTTAATGCAAGAGACTCAAAACTCTCAAGAAGATAGATATAAGAAATGAATTACACTCCCTCTTATGTTTAGGGACCGTTCACTCGAGCACGAGATATCAAGTTTGATTTCCATAGGCTTGCATCCTATCTCACCACTATACTACAACGCGCTAGATTCAAGAATCAAGGATGTCTTTGTTTTAGTTATAACGTGGTTATTTAAAAGGTAGGTGGTTTTAGGCCAAAGTAACTAAACTATTCAAATTCCCAAAACCCCCAATCGTTTGCTTTAAACCACTAATCCCGAGGCTTATTTTACTTCACATTCTTTTCTTTTCCTTTTCTCTTTTTTTCTCTTTTCTTATCTTTTCTCATGCCCTTGCATGTTCAATTCTTTTTTTTTCTTTTTCACAACTAATTTTTTTGTGGGTGCTTATTTTTCATGACTTGCACCTTTTATTTTCAATTTCTTTCTCTAGTTGCCTCATCAAATGGGATTCAATTCAACCATCATACCAAACAATTCCCAACCCAAACTCACAACACCGTATTCACCCTCATACTCACATCCCTCAAACTTATTCCTAATCATATCAAAGAAAAATATCCATTTCAGCTCAATCATGGGGAACCCCCAATGTGCAAGGTAGGACTAGAAATCGATGGCCTAATATCATTTTCTAGTCAAAAGCTCATGCTAATAGATAGAGAATGGATGCAAGTTCTAGATTTCTCACACTAAATCTCATCTCTCAATAAAAAAATATGACTATATCATATCTCAATTCTCACGGCTTTTTGTCAAGTCTCAAGCATTAACCAACACAAAGCTCGACAATTCAAAAGTTCAACCTAAGCATGCTTCGATATCAACGATTCCGCCCTATCATAGGTTCAAGTAGGAATCAAACTTCACCAGTTTATTACGAGTAGATCTCAAGTCTAGTTCGGGTTTATCAAGCACATACAATCATGCAAATATGCAAACAACCTAAACAACTAATATGCAATCACAACTATCAACATAAAGAGAAGAGGAATGATAGAATGTGTTACCCATCGGCATCCATGATCAAACCGCTCTTCATCACCTTAATGTACCTACTAAACACAAACACAAATACACCACCAATTGAGCATAATTCATAGCAACAAAAACTCATATCCACCTAATAAAAGTTTCACTTCGAAAAACTTCCACCATGAATCCTCAACAAAAATATAACATTCAAACCAACAATTACCTCATCCAAACATCTTTTCACCAAACATTCCACAATCCAAAATCTATACAAAAAAAAAACATTATTCCACTGGCACCACCAAACATTCCACCATCCATTCATCACAATAATATAGAAAGAATAAAACCATGGATTCAATCAACTACATTCCATTCATCAAAAAGATCAAATCAATAAAAACATCCATCATTCAAATCCATCCATATCTAATATAATACAACTCAATCGAATCCTCAAAAATGTATAATCAAATATCCAATTCCAAAATGAGAAAATTATCCAATAACTAAGGTAGAATAAGTGCAAGGTAGGGAGAGGAGAAGAGTAAACTGAAGCACCGACATCCGGCTCATCCCCCCAAACTTAGTCAAGTGAGACTAAGTTTGTCAAATAGGTGGACGATGCTCAATCACTCCTCTCAGTCCTGTGGATAATGGTCACGGGGGCGGCGATATGGCATAGGCATGCAGCGATGCAGATCTTTAACATCTCTATGTATCTCATCCAATCTCCGGTCAATGCCCTCATATTGGGAAGCTGTGGTAGCCTGCTTGGCAAAGTAGCCGGTATGGAAAGCAGTGAAATCCCTTTGCACTGCAGCCATCCAGATATCAAGACCCTGCATAGAAAGAGACAAGGACTCAACCATGTCAGTGGTCCTCTGCATCATCAAAACTATCTGCCACTGCCAATCCTCTGCGGGCGGTGCCTGAGAACTAGCCTTTGCCCCTCCTCCGCCTTGTTGCAGCGCCAAGTACTTGTTGGAGTGAAATTATCCATTGCTTGTCAAAATGCCAACAAAGTCCTGGTGGTCGTCGGAATCCATCAACCAGTTTGATCAATCATTTAAATCATCCACCGTAGTCAACCCCGAATGGGGCAACTCAATAACCTTCTCCCTAAACTGATAATAATAGACTCCATGACTCGTGGGAACCAGAAATTTCCCAGCAACTTGGGAAGCAATGCCCAAAGGCAACTCGGGAGACGAACCAGTCAAAGTAATACCAAGATGCTGAAAAATAGGAGTAATCATGCCCCCACCACAAATAGTAGGGGTCTTCAAACTAACAAACCGACTCCAAGAATCCATGTCAACTCCCCCCATAGAGAATTTCGACCCATGCAATATAGCATATAACATGTACATCTCACAAAGCAACACATTGCCCGACTCATATCTCCCACAAATAGAACCTCCAACTATTTTATGAATATAACGAATTATCGGATTCTTAATCAATGATGCCTTTGCAGACTTATATAAAATTCACCCTCAGATTTTACCCCCGAAATAGATTCCCAAAAAGATGCTACATTCACATTCTCAAGAATATAAATTGAATCCTCATCACAACCATAAATTTCATCGAGTTCTTACCTATGTAAAACCAACTCTCTAACTCTAACCTTGAACACCGTGGAGAGGGGAATGCTTCCGGCGCCCTTCATCACCATCACAGTGGCCATAAACTCCTTGGTAAGTCCCATGTAGGTCAGCCACATCCCCATCAAGTAATTATTCCATCTGAGGCCCTTGAAGAGATTCCACACGTCTTCTTTCAAATTCAAAGCCTCCAAGGTCTCCCTACAAGGATATCGCGTTCCCACAACATCCTTTTACACCACAACTTTGTATCGTGCAAATTCTTCATTGCTGAAATTAGTGGAATGTCGTATTCCAGATGTAGAGGATCCCCCACGAGCTCTCTTGTTGGCCATGGGAACAAATCAAAGGTGAGGATCACACAAAATGAATGGGTAAAACAAGAATTTGAAATTTGGAAGTGAAAATTTTTGAGAGAAATGAGTTTGGGGCGAGATGAGCCCTAATTATATTCAAAATTTGTGCCCCCTCTCGACCGAACCAAGTGTAGGTCAACCAAAATTTTGGTCTGACCAGGCCAATTTTTTGAAAATTTCTGGTTCATAATGACCAAACCCACGACAACACTGAGTAGGGTTCGATCGGTATTTTACTTTGTCCAAAGCTTTCTTGATTCCTGCTCGAGCTCGACCGAACCCAAAGCAACACATGGCCGGGTTTGGTTGATCCTAGGATGGTTGGGGCAAAATTTCTCAAGCTGGGGCATAATTTATCTCTATTTTCCAACTCCCCGACTCTTTTTCATCCAAGCTCTCAGCTATAGAACCACAATAACATCCCCCAAAGACACTTTTTCAAGAACCAAACACCAAATATCTGCAAAAACATCACAAGATCAATCATCCCCTAATAAAATCATCATATCTACCAAAATTGACAAAACCAATTAAAATCAACCAAACTAACCATTTATTCCAAATGAAAAACAACTAAAAACAATTAAAATTGGGTTGCCTCCCAACAAATTCTTCTTTTAAGTCATTAGCTTGACTTCATACCTCATTGTCTTCAATCTTGATCAAAAGGAGAACAACCGGAATTCATACCTCGATCCATTTCCCATGGCTCACCCGGAAAGAGAAGCTTTCTTCTTGCACTCCGAGGTGGATCATCTTCAACTCTTGCTTTCTTAGTTCGGACGCCTTCTTGCTCATAGTAATCTCCCGGATCATCATACTCATTTTTGTCTTCATCCATGCTAGCCAACCTAGGATCCTCACATACATTCAATCTCTTAGTTCCAACTCTTTTCTCAATCCAAATTTTCTTTCATTTTTCAATCTCCAATGTTCTTCTTTCTTTCACATCATCCACCTCCTTCGGGGGAAATGAAAATACTACTTCCTCTCTTTCAGAATGGAAGGTAAGCTCCCTATTCTTCATGTCGAATAATGCATCCGCCGTATGCAAGAACGGTCGCCCAAAGATTAATTGGATTCCCCCTTGGTTTTTCATATCAACAACCAAGAAATCTCCTAGGAATGTGAAATCCAACATTTCAACATTCACATCCTCTACAACTCCTCTTGGAAAAAATATTGCATGGTTAGCCATCTGGAGGACATGATTTGTTGGCTTCAACTCACTAGCATCCAACTCCTTGAACAACCCATGACATGATATTAACACTAGCCCCGGAATTACATAAGACTTTGTCAACATTTGTGCCCCCAATCTTACAACCAATCACAAAACTCCTCGGGTCATTCTTTTTGCTTGCTATCTTCCGTTCAACTCTTGCTTCACCTCCTTCACTAAGATCATCTTCCGTGGACTCATCTTCATGCAAACCACTCACCGATTTCAACTCATCATCCATCAATTCATCCAACAAAGGCACACGTTGAATTTCCTCCGGAAGTGGCATCTCAATATCACCTTTCGTAACATAGTTAAAGAATTTGACTTCCTTCGCTTGAGTCACACTTTCCTTTACAACTTCTCCTTCAACTTTCTCATTTGATTCGTCTTTCACAACTTCTTGCTCATCATTCAACTCCACTTTCTCCACCTTAGGAGTCATTACCAAGATCTTATCCTCATGTCCTTGCTCTTCCTCAACAACGTTGCAACTTTTTTTTGGGTAGTTTCGGTATCACTTAGAAACTTACCGGCTTAATGTTTCCCGCTCAATTGCTTAGCTATTGAAGAGATTTGGATTTGGATCTCGGCAAGCATATCTTCATATTTCTCAAAACTCTTATCGAGCTCCTCATTCGGATTCCTTCTTGCTTCATGATGCTCATTCCGACTACTACTACCTCCCATATATCATCCTTGAGAACTACCCCCAACATTCTCCAATTGCATAGGAGGATTCAAAGCATTATTTGGGTTAGCGTAGGAGAAATTGGGATGAAAGCGGTTAGAAGGATGATAGTACATGTTACCCGATGAATTGTAGGGGCCACGATTGTTGTTGAATCCCCCATTCGTTGATTCATGAAGCTCACATTCTCCGGGTACATTTCGTCTACCTTTACCATCAAAACATCATCCTTCCTTCCACTCGAGGTAGTTAACAAATCCAATTTCTTTTGCATCATAGAAATTTGTTAATTCAATTCTTCACTCTAATTCCTTTCATCCACCGCCTTTACCGTTCGGTAATCTTTCCTCTCCTTTGGCAATTGATAGTTGTTTTCAGCCATCTTCACAGTGGTTCTCCAAGCCTCATCCTCCTCTTGGTCTAGGAAAGCACCTCCTGACGAGGCATCCATCATAACCTTGGTCTCATAGTTGAGACCCCAGTAGAATTTGCATATTTGTTGGATCCTTGACAAGCCATGCCTCGGGCACCTCCGGATCATGTCCCTGAAATGATCTCAAGCCTCATATAGTGGCTCATCATAACTTTGCCCAAATGAGGTGATGTTGGCTCTCCGCTTCAAGTAAAGCTTGGAGGAAAGAACTTGAAGAGAAACTTTTCATGCAGCTCATCCCAAGAGGATATATTACCCTTGTCTAGACCTTCAAACCAATGACTCACCCTGTCTCTAAGTGAGAATGAGAAATGTCTCATTCGAATGTGGTCTTGAGGAACTTGTTTTCTCTTGATTGGGTCGGTAATCTCCAAAAACCAGGAGATATGGGCATTGGGGTCTTCCGTCAGATGGCCACCATATTGATTATTTTGGATCATTTGCACGAGTTGTGGCTTTATCTCGAATTGTGTCGCATTGAACCCCTACCAGAATCCTCCTGTGGCATAATCTCCTTGTGGTCGGAAAAGATATTTGAGAGGCCTCACTGACTCATTTCTTCCATTGAAAGCTGCCCCCATCTCTTCAAATTGCCTTTGGAGTGAATCCATCCTTTACGTCTAATCTCTTAGATCCTCCATCTCAAATTCAACACCTTAAACTCTTTGTCAGCTTTTTCTCTTCCAACAACCGAGCTTTAGATATCGTGATCATAAACAACCTACAAGAATCCAAAAGCTCCATTCAACCAATCAAACAAAAATTCAAATCAAACAAGCAATTAAACAAAAAATTAGACTATGAGCAACTCCAATTCACTAATATCTAGAAAACCTACTCAATTAAGTCTCCGGTAACGGCGCCAAAACTTGATGCACTAAAAATTCAATCACTTAAATTCCTAGCGAAGCAAGAATAAAAATATGTCAAATCCGGGACATTTTTCGTTCGCCTGCTAGAATACTAGTTTATGTTGTGTTGCTATTATATCTAAGAAAATTCTATCGTCGAGTTGAGTATTGACTAGCACAATCTCACTCCTATCTATCTAACTAACAATCAATAGAAAAACATGAATACAAACTAGCAATCATCATCATCATCATCATACTCATAAACACAATCTCAATCAATCCAACAATAACAAGAGCAAGCACCAATTAAATAATCTTAAATAAGGGAATAGTAGGACAACGGAGAAAACTTTGTAGTGAACAATTAAAACCAATTGAATCATGCAAACACAAATTAATCTTCCAAGAGATGGTCAATCCACAATTAAATGACTAATCCCCTTAGCACCGGCAAATTAATCTTAGATGAGCTAAGATTATCAAACTGTTATGTTATCTAATCCTAGCACACTTCCAAACGACCGTGGATACTTAACCTATATGCTTTCTCTGCACTGGGATTGGATCGAGACATATATAACAACATACTAATCACGACATTTCATCCCGCATATTGGTTGCAATATCAATGTCAAATATCGAGCAATTGACTCTTATCTACATTACTTGAATTAGAACAAGATCTAGCATGTCTTAATCAACAAGGAAGAGGGAAGCAAGTAATCAATTGATTATAAATTATTCACTATGTCATTTAATCCAACATCCCTATGTATTTAGCTTCTCATACCTTTTATTGATTCAATTGAAATGAAATACAACACTTATCCATTACAAATAGACTTGAAATAGCAATTTTCCCCAAATTGGATCCTTGGCCTTGATCTAAACTTGATTCTTCATCAAGCGGATAGATTTGGATTAAGATCCCCTTCAATTGATGGTTTGATGGAATGGAAGGTGTTTTTGAGAGTGAAAAACGACCACAAAAGTGTAAAAAGTGCCAAAAGTTCTTTTCCCAATCCTTCTTCCACCTTTTATATTAAGTTCCCAGACCTCAATTTTGCCCTGGATGAAATCGGCTCGACCCGAATACTTCAAAACTTAAAAACTGCCAAAACAGCTCGCACGGGTTTGCCAGGACAAATCCAACTCGATCGGGATTTGCCTCTGTAGAGTAGATCCCAACCGAGCTCTATAGGGTTCGGTCAGTTTTTGCCCTACAAAGGCAAATCTTGACTAAATCCATACTGGTCCAGACCAGAATTTGGCTCTAAAATCTCCTTGCTGCTCCACTGCTCCATCCAGGTCGGTATTTCCCATGCATATACACAATTTGGGTCAATTTTTCACCGAAAATGGGCAAAACTTGACAAAAAAATGCTCAATTCCTTCCCTACACAACACTAACACAACAAAATATGAAAAAAATAAATGAAACTCATATGATATGTGGATGAAATGAACACAAACAAGCACTCAAACATATTAATAAATCGGTCATTTCACACACTTATCTATCCCTGGTCTAGCCCATGAAAAGCTCAAACCCATTAGAGATCATAATTCTCCTATAAATACCTCTCAGATACTCCAATCACAATACACCACAAGATCATTAGTTGCTATGCAGCAAACTAGTGAATTGGGAGCTGTGAGTAGGCGACATAGATAAGAAAGAGAGAAGGATATTCTGCTTCTCAGTAGGCATGATATCCAGAGGGAATCTTCACCAGACATCTGGATCGGAGCAAGGGTTACAGATTAGAAGATCAGATCTTGAGAGTAATTTTTGTTTCTTTCTCTCTCTAATTTCAAATTTAATCTTATTAAATTCGGAGATTTAACTCCTTCATCTTGTAGGATTAAATCTTTTATGTGCAAGAAAGAGGAATTCTAATCTTTGCATTTCCAATAGGAGCATGCTACGAATATTTATAGGAATAACAATTTTTTTACATATCAAATATTTAACCTAGGCAATGGATTAGCAATTCAGTTTGCAACAATCTCTTGAATTAGTATTAGAGCAAGGTTGAATTTATTGGCTCTATTGGTAAAATAATATGGCCTATAATCATGCATGATGATTATTATTGAATTGCATCGATTGTATGGATTGTATGTTTTTGTTCCTCGTGGATTCTTAGGTTAATCCGCTCCTTTATAAGGACTTGTGTTCTCCTATGAGATAAATTCTTTGTTAGATTTTAACTGATTGATGCAATTAGGATTGTTCATTCCCTTTGTAATTTCAATTGTAAAAATCTATTAAATTAAAACGATAACAAAGAACGAGAAGACTAAGAACAAGACACAACATCACTGAAACACCCCAGCTATGCAGTACATGCGGAGCAATCACAGCGCATGATGACGATGGTTACTGGTCAGTAGCGCGAGGCGGCGATATGCGTGCATTTTGGTGGAACCCGACACACGACCTCTGCAGCACGGTCACACCTCTGCGCGCATGGGGAAGCTCACAATAGCGAGGCATGGCTGACGAGGTGGCGATGGGGGTGGGTGGCCAGCGCAGTGACAACGATGGAACCCCAAGGTTTGTGCACGCAGCCGTGCACAATAAGTAGCACACAACTAGTGCGCAACCTCGCGGAGGTGATAGTTACGAGGGCGCAGCAAACATCGGGGGTGGGCGGCCAGCAGTGGTGGCGCACGCATGACGAAACCTTTGGGTTCCTTGTGTGGGGGCGCAGGAGGTTTGTGGCGGCATCCGTGACATAGTCAATTGTGTGTGCGGTCGAGGGTAGCAGTGGAGGCGAGTTCATGAGATGGGGAAAGCGCGCGCGCAACAAAACCCTATGTTCCTACGCCCAACGAAGCCGCCTCAATGCACAACCAGTTGCGACCTCTCTCGTGTGAAATGATGACCGGCAGTGAGCTCGTACCTGGGTGACAAAAATAGCGCAGATGGAGGCTTGCGACGGTGCTGCACTACACGGTCTAACCCTAGGTTTCACATACGGTGTGCGCAGGCAATTCTGCACCCCCGCATGTTCTCTCCTTCTTCGGGTGAGCTTCAGAGTGTGGGTGACAGAATAGGGAGAGGCCAACATGCGGGAGATGCCTGGGGCGGTTGGGGAGATTTGGTCACGGGCTGCAAACTGCGTGACGTTTCCGGCAGGCTTCACGGTTGTGGCTAGAACTTGGCCGGCGGTGGTCGGTTGGAGGTGCTCCATCGAGCTGTGTACATGCAAACTTTTTTCCGCACTGTGTACACGGGCCCGGTTGTACAATTTTAGATCTAATCTGAATTTTTAGGCCCAGATTCCAGAAAAATTCCAAATCTCAAGTCAAACAGTAGGTGATGGATTTATAAACTGAAAGCATTGTGATTGGTATAATACGTACAAGGTCGATTGTTAATACACTGGGAATCATTAATGTTGTATGTTCATCACCTGTCTGAATTAACAAACATGTGTCGCAAATGCAATTATCCCCTTATCTCGTCGATAGAGAGATCATACAGTGTGTAGTAGATCATGGAAGATCGTATGGATCGTTTGACCTAGCTAGATATAAATGGTTATCACAGCTGAGACAATTCTAGGATAAACTGTCGGTGTAGGCTGCAGCATACACGGTAATAAGCATCTTATCTTGGATGGCTTGGTATGCTGGTGTGGGGCACACATTGTTAAGGACCTAAGTTGAGATCGATTCTTTTATCTGACACTAAAAAAATCTATATCTCTATGGCTTGATGAGATCCTAAACCTAAATGAAGGTAAGGCAGTATATGCAGATTGTGTATCACTTTGAGTTGTAGTGAAAGGCTCTAGTTGAGCCTGTATATCTATATCTTGGGTGATAGCATTCTGTGTAAGACTGTCTGGTACAGGAACTAGGTAACCACATCCAGTATAGGATGGTGACATTCCCTGAGCAGCTCAAAAGGTTCGTTATGCTAAAGTTCTGAGCAGCCCATGCAACCCGTACCTCAAAACGTGGTAGCAAATAGGTAGGACAGTATTGATTCTCTAGTGGAATGAATCAATATTAATTAGTTAATTATATTCTGGGTTGAATATGGGAATTAATTAATTGATAGGCCTTATATGTTATTTGCATTCTGGTCCCTGGTCTGGCCCATGAAAATTCAGGCACAATAGAAGTCTAGTATTTTCCTATAAATAGGCTTCAGTTCCTCAGGTCACAACACACCACAAGATCATATGTTGCACACAACAAACCATATTTTGAGAGCTGTGGTGATCGACTAAGATCTGAGAAATGAGGAGGAAATTCTGCTTCTCAACCGGGCAAGGAATCCAAAGGGAATCTTCACCAGATATTCGGATTGAGTTGAGACACAGATCAGAAGATCAGATCAGGAGGAACGTCTTCATTCTTCTCTCTCCTTCTTGTTTTCGAAAATTATTCATTAATTTTCATTGATTTAATTCCTTTTATCTGTTCGGAATTAATCTTTGTGCGCGGGAAAAGAGATCAAGATCAAATCTCTGCGCACTCGTTCTTTAGGTTTCTACAATCCAGGTATTCCGCATAAACCCCCTTATGCAAAATCAATAGGAGCATGCAAGGAATAATCATAGGCATAGCAATTTTTTTTTATATTCCAAATAACGATCTTGGCAAACGGACTTCGTGATTCAGTTCACGAATCCCTTCAATTGGTATCAACGCCAAGTTGATTAATTGGCTCTGTCAGGAAAAATAATATTGCCTATGATTTGCATGATAATTATTATTGAATGAATGCATGGATGGTTTATGGATTGTATGTTCGTGTTTTCATCCTCGTGGTTCTCGGGTTAATTCATCCTTTTATAAGGATTCGTTTTTTCACCCACGAGATAAATTCGTGGTTAGATTTAAATTCCAAATTGTATTAGGATGCAATTCTATGCAATTTTTCAATTTTAAATTAAATCTATAAAATGGAGAACGAAGAACGAAGGAAGAACACAAAGAATGAAGGGCTGCACGATAACGCACGATAGCGCCGACACGACAGCAGATCGTGCACGGTGGTCGCCCGTGGCACGAGCACGGCCGGGAGAGCGCGCGGCAGGCCACAACGTCAGCGCAGCCGCTGTGAAACCCTACAGTTTCCAGCAAGTGCCGCGCAGCCACAGGCCGGCAGGCATGATGCGGCAGCTCCAGGACAACGACACGAGGAGGCGGATGCCTGGCCAGGACAGCGAGCGGCGGCAGGCTGGGCGCGAGGGGCTTGCGCGATACGGCGGAACCCTAGGTTCCACGTGCGCGCGTGCGGTACCCACGCAGCCCTGCACGCGCTGGACGGTGGCAGGCTCCCGCTCTCCGGGCGGCGACGGCAGGGCAAGGTGGTGCGGCGCGGCTCGGAGCGATGGGACGTGGGCTGGGCGCAGCATGGCGACGAGGTGATGCGCGCGGCAGCAGCACGAACCCAAAGGTTTGCGTGCTGTGCTTGCGGTCCTTGCGCGACACTCCCTGTGCGATTCTGGCGAGCCGTGGAGAAGATGGTGGCCGGCGGTTTGGGCAACAGTCAGCGCTGGCCGGGGCGGCGGCAGGTAAACGGGGTGACGACCGTGGTGGCTATTTTTGCGGGCTGCAGCCATGGTTGCAGCCATGCAACATGCATCCACGACAGCAGTGGTTCACCGGTGGTGGCCCGTCGGGCCGAGTTCTCGCTGGATATCGGGCTTGCAATGTGTGCCCGGCCCGCGATTTGGTTAACAGGCCCAGTTGTCCTATTTTCTGATGATACAAATCTTGGAGGCCCAATTTTCAGAAAATAAAATCAGATCACAGTCCAAGTAGTGGGAGCCCAGTTATAGATCTGTGAAATAATTCCAATCTGTAATAGATATAATTATTTCTTAATTCTATATCATGAGGCCACGAGGACATTTTTAATTTACTTTATTATTTGTCTTCGCATGATATATGTGTTTAAATGAATTGCGCAGCATATAAGCATGTTGTATATAATAGGAGCACGTTTACTCCTTTTATTTACTGCTTAAAAGCATGCTATGTGATTTATTTTATGTAATTAATTATAACTATAAATTCGGGGTTCATGCTTTGCATGATAAAATTTTAGCACTGTTATAATTATGGCTACGTAAAATAATATGTGCAATTGAACCTTATGAATTTAAAAATTACTAAGCTCATAATTTAATAAGACCTCCACAAAGCGATCCTTTATTGAATATGGGTAATTTATTAGGTAAACGTCTACATGTGTAGCTTACTTAATTTATTATTCATAAGTTCTAATAGATAGGATTTCTTAAAACAAACATTTAATTTATGTGAGAAGTAGGAGTTCATGCGTAAACGTCTACATGTGTAGCTTGCGTATTGAGTTTTCATAAGATCCCTAGGGATTGAATTAAATAAGACAGTCTTATAATAAGGGATCAGGTGTGTCCTGGCAGATCCTTATATGGGGGGGTTGGCTTTGGTGGTAAGCTAGCTTAGATATTGTCCAGAGTATAACTCATTTGTGATGTCACTGCTCAGTAGGATAATATGGTCTTAAGTTAGTCTCCAATTATTAATTCTATTTGTCTAAGGAACCCGGGCATGGATTGGAATTAAAGGACTGGAATTGAAAGATGCAGTCTGGTTAAGTGTTTTGTTGTAAACATCCACATGTGTGGCTTGTAATAGTAATACTTAGGAAAATTCGAGGAAACATTAATATTGTTTTATCATAAGGTTTCAATATTTAATTGTTTCAATTGTTTGTGAATATGTTTTAATTTCTGCTTTAATTTATTGTTTTTTTAGACATGTCTACTGCTCATATTGTTAACCTCTTAGCATCAAACCCTTTAACTGGTCCAAATTTTCCTGAATGGAAATTTTGCCTGATGGAACTACTCTGTACTACAAAACATGCCTATATACTTTACATGGACCCACTGTCTCCTCAGTATTGGAATTGTTCTCGCTATGAGCGAGAATTCTATGATAGATGGAAAGCTTCTGATGAGTTTACTCGCTATCTTATCATGAACAATCTTTCTAGAGAATTAAGGCCCAAGTACAGAAAATATCAAAGTGCTGTTGAGATATGGAGGGAACTTGTGAAAGTATATGTGAAGGTGAGATGAACTATCAGTTATGATCTTGTGAAAGACCTGGTTTGCAAGAAAATGATTGAGGGGACTATGCACTTCGTTAGTATGATGAAAATTATGAAGAAATATAGAAAGAGAGGTGGACGAATCATTAAGCGGGGAGAAATAAACATCGTCCTGCACTCTCTATCTGATTCTTTTAATGGTTTCATCAAGTCTCTCGGTGCCAGGCGTGAGTTTCCTCTACATGAGTTACTTAGGGCCCTGTTGCGAGAAGAGTCTGACATGATAGCATTCAAGTTTGCTCCAACTTTGTCAGCTCTTGACAAGGCAGTTGCTGAAGCAAAGGAAGTGCTTAAAAGGTTAGATGAAGAAGATAAGGCAAAAGCCATCACCAGGCCATGCAAACGCAAGTGAAGTGAAGTAAATTGTCTAGTGCCTAGCACGGGTAGAAAAGGTACGTCATGTGCATTTATAACGGAAACATGTTTAGCATCAGTTTTTACCCATTCTTGGGTAGTGGATACTAGAGCTACAGATCATGTTTGTTATACTTTGCAGGGTTTTAGGTTGACAAGGCAGCTGATGCATGACGAGATTACCATCTCAATGGGCAGCGGAGAGGGAGTCTCAGCAGTAGCCATTGGAGATTTTAGTTTATGCTTTGAAAACAATGTTTTGATTTTCAGAGATGTTTTATATGTGACGGTTTTTTGGTGGAATTTAATTTCAATTTCCAAGTTGTTTAGTGATGGATATTCAGTTATTTTTGATAGTGGAGTTTCTATCAATGGGAATAACGGTGTTATCTATATCATTGGTTGTATGCATAAATCTTCCGTGAATGTTGCAAACTCATCCAATAATAATAATCATTTAAAGAGAATGTTTTCTTCTGATGAGGATTAAACATATCTCTGGCACTCGAGACTAGGTCACATCAATCTAAAGAGGATTAAAAGATTAGCATGCGATGGGCTCTTGGATTCTTTTCAAGTGGTACCGCATCAAATCTGTGAATCCTGTATAGAGAGAAAGATGACGATCAGGCCTTTTAAGGCAAGTCAGTCTCGAGCAGAGGATGTGTTGGAATTGATCCACTCTGACTTATGTGGACCAATGTCCACGCAAGCTCGTGGAGGTTATGAGTACTTCGCTACATTCATTGACAATTGCTCAAGATTTGGATATGTCTATTTGGTTCGCCACAAGTCTGAATGCTTTGAGAAATTCAAAGAGTTCAGGACTGAGGTAGAAAAGAAGCTAGGTAAGACTATCTAGACACTACAATCGGATCGTGGTGGAGAATACCTCAGTAACGAGTTTTTGCAGTACTTGTCAGACAACGGGATTACATCCCAGTGGACTGCACCAGGAACCCCTCAACAAATTGATGAAGCGGAAAGAAGAAATAGAACTCTCTTGGAAATGGTCAGGTCGATGATGAGTTATGCAAGCTTGCCGATTTTGTTTTGGGGATATGCCTAGGAAATAGCGGCCTATTTGCTTAACCTGGTACCTTCTAAATCAGTTCCTAAAACGCCTCTGGAACTCTGGTATGGGCGAAAGCCAAGTTTGAACAGAGTGAGGGTTTGGGGTTGTCCAACATATGTGCTGACAAAGGAACCTGATAAGTTAGATAGTAGGTGTAAGCTGATGCTGTTTGTAGGATATCCCAGGCAAACGAAAGGTGGTTACTTTTATTGTCTTGAGATTCAGAAAGTGGTTGTCACTACCAATGCAAGATTGTTGGAGGACGAATACGTAAGAAACCACGGATCCAAGAGTGAAATTATCCTCCACGAGCTTGAGGATAAGGAAGCGATTCCATCAAAAAAGCCTAGCGTTGTGGTAAATCCACCTGTAATAGATGAGGCAATACCAACACTGCCATCAATGCAAGGTATGGGACCAACGAGTACTGTGCCAACTACTGACACGGCTCAGATGCCTCGTCCATGTGTGAGGGTTGTCCACCAACCTGAGAGGTATATGTTCATGGGAGAGTCTTTTGACTTGATCTCAGAAAGTGGACTGGATGATCTTGTTCCCTGGACGTATGACAAGGCGGTATCTAATAAAGATGTAGACAAATAGCTGATCGCCATGAATTCAGAAATAGAATCCATTACGGGTGTGGATTTATACCAGAAAACTGATTTTCCAGATGGCTATCGAGCCATAGGGTGCAAATGGGTATAAAAGAAATAAAGGAGCGAATGCTGAAATTACAACTTTCTAAGCAAGGCTGGTGGCGAAGGGTTATAGTCAGAAAGAAGGTGTAGACTATAACGAGACCTTCTAACCTATAGCCATGCTTAAGTCCATTCGTATACTCCTAGCCATAGCAGCACATAAGGACCTAGAGATCTGGCAGATGGATGTCAAAACCGCGTTTCTAAATGGGTACCTTGAAGAAGGTAGAGACATCTATATGCAACAGCCAGAAGGTTATGTGCAGAAGGGCGAAGAACATTTGGTCTGAAAGCTTAAGAAGTCGTTGTATGGACTTAAGCAAGCTTCACGGTCATGGAATCTACATTTTGATGAAGTGATTAAATCCTATGGATTTTCACAATATTCAAACGAGAGTTGCATGTACCGTCTATGCGTCAGTGGAAGCGTGGTGTTCGTTGCACTTTATGTAGATGATATTCTTCTATTTGACGACAATGTGGAAGTATTGTCGGGCATAAAGGGGTGGTTATCCAAACTATTTCATATGAAGGACCTTGGGGAGGCAGGATACATCATAGGGGTAAAAGTATCGTGGGAGCGCAATAAGAAGATGCTGACCTTGTCTCAAGGGTCATATGTGGATACTGTGATTGCCCGTTTCAGCATGCAAACTGCCAAGAAAGGTTTGTTACTCTTCAGACATGGCATACATCTTTCCAAGGATCAGTGTCTGGTAACACAAAAGGAGAAATATGAGATGAGCAATGTGTCGTAGGGAGTCTCATGTATGCAATGCTATGCACGAGTCCAGATATCTGCTTTGCTATAGGCATTGTAGCAAGATACCAATCTAACCCTGGACAGGCACATTGGACCGCGATAAAGCACATACTCAAATACTTGAAAAGGATTAGAGACTATTGTCTCGTCTATCAGTGTGAGGAGTTGTGCCCTGTGGGTTATACTGATACGGATTTCCAGGCAAACCGAGATGAAAAGAAGCCCACCTTTGGCTATGTGCTTACATTGAGAGGTGGGGCCATATCATGGAGTGCAAAGCAGAGGTGCATTGCCGACTCCACCATGGAAGCAGAATATGTGGCAGCTTCTGAAGCTTCGAAAGAAGCAGTATGGTATAGAATCATCCTTCTGGAGTTGGACGTGATTCTTAAGTTGCCCAAGACCATAACGGTATATTGTGATAATTTGGGAGCTGTAGCTAATTCAAAGGAGCCACGAACTCACAGAGTGACAAAACACATTGAAAGGAAGTAATATATTATACAAGAAATCATACTAAGGTGTGATGTGCTAGTAGAGAAGATTGATACAAAAGATAATCTAGAAGATCCATTCACAAAAGCTCAGCCTCAGAAGGTCTACGAGATCATGTACGTAACCTTGGGCTGAGGGCCAAGCCAGCCACGTAGAATGATTGATGTAATGCTTCGAGTATAAGTAGGAGATTGATGGATTTATATACTGAAAGCATTATGATTGGTATATTATGTACAAGGTCGATTGGTTAATATACTGGGAATCATAAATGTTGTATGTTCATCTCCTGTCTGAATTAACAAACATGTGTTGCAAATGCAATTATCCTCTTATCTCGTCGATAGGGAGATCATACGGTGTGTAGTAGATCACGGAAGATCGTATGGATCGTTTGACCTAGCGAGATATAAATGGTTATCATAGCTGAGATAATTCCAGGATAAACTGTCGGTGTAGGCTACAGCATATGCGGTAATAAGCATCTTATCTTAGATGGCTTGGTAGGCTGGTGTGGGGCACACATTGATAAGGACCTAAGTTTAGATCGATTCTTTTTTCTGACATTAAAAGAATCTATATCTCTATGGCTTGATGAGATCCTAAACCTAAATGAAGGTACGAAAGTATTTGCAGATTGTGTATCACTTTGAGTTGCAGTGAAAGGCTCTAGTTGAGCATGTATATCTGTATCTTGGGTGATGGCATTCTGTGTATGACTGTCAGGTACTGGAACTAGGTAACCACATCCAGTATAGGATGGTGACATTCCTTGAGCAGCTCAAAAGGTTCGTTATGCTAAAGTCCTGCAGGCTGATTAAGTTCTAGCATAAGTGATAAGGTTTGAGTGGATTGACTCAGGAATATAAGATATTAATTAATTAAATAGCTTGTGAGAGCTTAAATTAATTAACAAATGCCTTTAACCTTAAATGTGGGGATAAACCAAGCCCATGCAACCCGTACCTCAAAACGTGGTAGCAACTAGGTAGGACAATATTGATTATCTGGTGGAATGAATCAATATTAATTAATTAATTATATTCTGGGTTGAATATGGGAATTAATTAATTGATAGGCCTTATTTGCTATTTGCATTCTGGTCCCTAGTCTGGCCCATGAAAATTCAGGCATAATAGAAGTCCAGTATTTTCATATAAATAGGCCTCAGTTCCTCAGATCACAACACACCACAAGATCATATGTTGCACAGAACAAACCTTATTTTGGGAGCTGTGGTTATCGACTAAGATCTGAGAAACGAGGAGGAAATTTTGCTTCTCAACCGGGCAAGGAATCCGTAGGGAATCTTCTCCTGATATTCGGATTGAGTTGGGATACAGATCAGAAGATTAGATCAGGAGGATCGTCTTCTTTCTTCTCTCTCCTTCTTGTTTTAAAAAATTATTCATTAATTTTCATCGATTTAATTCCTTTTATCTATTAGGAATTAATTTTTGCGCGCGGGAAAAGAGATCAAGATCAAATCTCTGCGCACTTGTTCTTCAGGTTTCTACAATCTAGGTATTCCGCATAAACCCCCTTATGCATAATCAATAGGAGCAAGCTAAGGATAATCATAGGAATAGCAATTTATTTTGATATTCCAATAAACGATCTTGGCAAACGGATTTCGTGATTCAGTTCACGAATCCCTTCAGTAGAAGCCCAGTTGAAAATCTGTAAATCAAATCCAAACTATAATAGATAGGATTTAATTCTGTAGTTGTATTATTGGGCTAGGAGGACTGATTTGATTTTTTTTATTATTTTTTTTTTTGCATGATATAATTTTTTTATTAATTGCGCAGCATCCAAGCATGTTGTAGACAATAGGAAGCATGCTTATTGCTTCTTATTTATAACTTTCAAAGTATGCTTATATGATTTATTTCATGGAATTAAATTATGGCTAAAAATTCAGTATTCATGCGCGAGATGATATAATTTTTGCAATGTCATAATTTATAGCAACATGGAATAATCTGTGTGCGATTGAACTTTATGAATGAAAATACTAAGCAATTTCATTTTTGAAAGACCTCCAAAAAGCTATCTTTTATTATAAATGAATAATCTAAAGTTATAATTAGTACATAAGATACTTTCGTTATATAATTCCTCTGGGTTTGACTACCTTAGGTTACTTTATAAATTTATTTTCCACTGTGTCTATTATTGAGGTTCGATTTCGTACGAATACGCGGCCCGAAGATCCAACAAGGAATATAGAAAGAAATAATACAATAAAAGTAAAGATAGATAACGACAACTATAATCGAAAGATAAATAACAATTAAAGCAAGGTGAAATCGTAATTCCTTTGATAATCATAGGTACAAGGTGCGTAGAAAAGGTAGAACAACGTTACAACTAAGCCAAAGTAAGCGTTATTGTAGAGATTGTAAAATAAATGAATTCGTCTTTGCTATAGTTTTACCAATAAAAGGCTCGAACATTTTGTTGACTAGTTTTTGATATGTTGAGCCGACATTCTTCAGGCCGAAAGGCATGACTTTCTAGCAATATATCCCTTTAGTGGTCATGAACGCCATTTTCTCTTGATCATCCGGATGCATTTGTATTTGATGGTAGCCTGAGAAAGCATCCATGAAGCTCAGGAGTTTGTGTCCAGAAGTTGTGTTCACGATGTTGTCGATATGCGGGAGAGGGTAAAGATCCTTCGGACATGCTTTGTTGAGGTCCGTAAAATCCACGCACACCCTGTTCTTTCCCTTTTTCTTAAGGACCACTACATTGGCCAGCCAAGTTGTGTATTTGACTTCTCTCACAGCACCAGTGTCTAGGAGCTTTTGCACCTCCTCGTTGATAGCGTTGTTTTTTTAAGGTGCAAAGCTCCTTCTTTGTTGTTGTATCGATCTTCGCTGGGGATCTGCCTGCAACCAATGCACCATGACATTTGAGTCTATGCCAATCATGTTGTTGTGGGACTAGGCGAACGTCTTCTGCCTCTGTTTGAGGAATTGGATTAAGCCCTCGCACACGTTGGGTGCTAGATCTACCCTGATGAAGGTGCTCCGCCTGGGATTTTCATTGAGATTAAGTTCTTCGAGTTCTTCCACAACTTGTGCCTTGTTGGGCTGAGATTGTTCTAAGCATTCCTGGCTGCAAACGAATTTGAAGCTTGAGTAATAACATTCCCTCGAGGTTTTTTGCTCGCCTTTCATCGTTTGTATCCCCCAACATGTGGGAAACATTACCACCTGGTAGTAGGAAAATGGTATGGCCTTCAATGTGTGCAACAAGGGCCTTCCTAGCAGCACGTTGTAGGAGGACGCTGCATCCACAATCGTGAAGTTGATGTCGAGCTTCTCACATCCGCAGTGGGTTGGTAAGGTGATTGTTCCCTTGGTAACTTGTTTCTCCCCGCTAAACGCTATTAGGGTCGTGATTTCAGGTATGATTTTGTGTATCTTCATAACCCACAGGGTTACTAAGAACTAGATGTTATATGAGCTTCCATTATCTACGAGGATTCTTTTCACTAGGAAATTTTAGATCAACATGGAGAACATCAGCGCATCGTGATGCAGATGGTGCAGTCCCGGTGATTCGTCACTGTTGAATTCAATGGGTTCATGTTCGGGGTTTATCCTCGGAATGGAGTTGTCCTATCTTGTTATACGTCATATTTTCTTTGCCGAGGAGTGGGTCACCACACTTATTTCCGATCCATCAATGATAATATCTACGGTTCTCTCGGGCATGGGAGATTTAGGTTTTTCTTCCTTCTTTTCATCCGGGCCTTCTTTTGTCCCGATCTTTTTACCTCTATCGGTGAGGTGCTCCTTCAGCAGAGCTTTCTTGAGCAGCTTAATTATTTCAAGTCCGAGAGCTTGTCAATTTTTGGTAGGGTGACCGCTATCTCCATGGAATTCAGAGTACTTCTTCAGGTCTCTTGTCGCCAAGTCCGCCTTCAATTTTTTTGGCCATCTAACCTCGTTTGGCATTTTCTTGAGAACATAGTTGACCAAGCTATCTGCATCAATTAACAGGTTGTATTCAGGTACGTAAGGCATCTGCATGGGCACGACTGCATACACATGGTACGTCTGGTTTTAACGGTGCAACCCGTTTGATCTCCTTTCACTGGTTTTGGGTCACCGGCTTGACGACGGTGAAATGCAACACTATTCACGTTAAATTTTATCAATCCGAGTACTTTTCAATTGGCTCAAGTGAAAACCATTTACTTGTTGTGAGGTTCAAATAGCTAGGCAAATAATAGTCATTGGTAATTGTTTAACTAGGAAAAATAGAATATAAACCAAGCATACAAGTAACAAAGCAATAACCAAACATGTGTAATTAAACTTCTCAAGCCAAAACAATTGAGTAACTTGTTTAGGTAGATCAAAATCTCAAGTTCAGCAATAAGAAGATAGTGAGTGTTGATTGAATTTCTATTGTTCCAAGTTGAATCAAACTATGTTGTAAACCAAGTTTAATCCCTAGGAGGTTGAGCAATCGACCCTACATTCGCTAGCCCCTTGCTACGGTGAGCTAACGGTAGATGACACTAGGAATTGCAAATAGCTACGTTATCTAGATCACTCCCAATCGACCGTCAATTATCGCCCTTCGACCTAGCCCCGCACAAGGATTAGAACTAAAATCGTAAGAATATACACTTTTCACGACGATGCCGCCCGCGTGTTGGCTGCAGTGTTCACATCAACTACCTCAAAAGCTGGCTATTACCTACACCTAAGAGATAAGGAACAAGCTCAAGTGCAATTCAATCCCTCAAAGGAAAGTAAACAAGCAAATTTGATATCAAATCATCACAATATCCATTCTACAACACTCACATAAGAATTTAGTTCTTCAAACCTTGAATTGAGTACGAATCAATAAGAGAAATGACAGAATCCATTACAAAATAGCAAGGTCTAAGTATGATCTTCTTTGATTGCCTTCCTTGGACTCAATCTACCTTCCTTTCTTCCTAGATCTTCACCAAGTTGGAAGAATTTGGCATGAATATCCTTGAATGTAGATGGGGAGTGGTTAGGGGATGAATCTAGAGAGAACTCTCTTGACGGTTCTTTGAAATCTGACCAAAAGTTCTTTTAAAATGCAAAAATCCCCCATTTATAGACGAGCTCCCAGGGCCTTGGATCGCCCGAGCCACCCATGGCTCGCCCGAGCCATGCTGGAAACCGCAGGAAGCTGAAAATTCCCGATCTGGCTCGCCCGAGCAAACCTCGCTCGACCGAGCCTGCTCTCTATCAGCATGGCTCGGTCTGGCCTAGAGAGCCCGGCCGAGCGAGCCCTCTATTCGGCTTGGCTCGGCCGAGCCTGCTTCGCTCGGCCGGGCGGCTCCTCTGAACTCCGAAACTCTTCCTTTTGCTCCGCTTGGGCGAGCCTACTTCCTTTTAACCTTCGGCTCGGGCAATTTACCTCCAAAACTCATCCAAAAGTGCTGATTTATGCTCAAAACACGTCCTACAACATTCAGAACACAAAAACATATGATATGAGCGTAAAATGAACGCAAACATGCACGCTCACACATCAAAATATAGGTCATTTTACACACATATCATAATCCCCCAAACTTGAACCTTTGATTGTCCTCAATCAAAACAAAGTAAAGCAATCCATGAACCTCATGAAACAATCCTCACAGCTCATCTTAATTATCTTGGCATGCCCTAATCAATCGAGATTATCACCTAACTTTGTGACATGGTTAATGCTAAGGACTTGAACCACTCATCAATTTTTGGATAAAGAAATCAAAGCACTCCCTTACGTGTCTAGGGACGATAAGCATCACTCATTCACAAGATATCGAGCACAATTTCCATAGGCTTGAAACTATTCTCACCACTATACTACAATGATTTGGCTCCTAAAAATCACAAAGGTCTTTGTATTTGGTTAAAACGTGGCTTACTAAAAGGTAGGTGGTTTTGGGCCAAAGTGACTAAACTTCTCAATTTCCCAAACCCCCAAAATTATTTTCTTCAATCCACTTCAATCCCGAGGTTTTTTCATTCACAACTTTCCTTTCTTTTTCTTCTTTCTCTACTTTTTTTTCATATTTTTTTTTTCAACACCATCATTCATTCATTTCATGGTGCTTTTCTTTCTTTTCTCTTTCTCTTTTTTTTTTCTTTTCCTTCTTCTCAAGCACCCAAAATTTTTGTTGGTGCATCAATTTTTTAGGATTCACAACAATTCTTTATTTCATAGCTTCCATGCCTCAATACTTGCAATACAAAGATACCAAACAATTCCCAACCAAACTCTCATCACCGTATTCACCCTCATAAACTCTTTCCCCCCAAAATTTGTCCTAATAATTTCAAAGGAAATCCACCATTAAAGCTCAATTACGGGGGTCAAAGGTATGAAAGGCAAAATTATGATAACAACCACCTTGTACTCCCGGAGTGAAAGGTAGGACTAAGAATCGATGGCCTAATATAATTTTTTAGTTACCAAACTCATGCCAAATAGATAGAGAATAAGTGCAAGTTCTAGATCTTGTGCTCTCAATCTTGCCACTCACAACCGATAAAGCTATGGCAATATCATGGCTCAAATCTCACAGCTTTTTGTCAAGTCCTATGCATTAACCACACATAAAACTCGGCAATTCAAAAGTTCAACTAAAGCATGCCTTGACAACTAGATTCCGCCTTATCATTGGTCAAGGTAAATATCAAGCTTACTAAGTAAATCATGATTCAAACCTCAAGCTCTTGTTTGGGTTCATCACACACACACAAGCACACAACATCCTAACCACAATCTACATGCCATAAAACTATGTAATGAATCTAATTGGTAGATGGAACGATAGAAAGCGTTACCCATTGGCACACACGATCAAACCGCTCTCCATGCCTTATTTGTACCTACTACACATCAACACAAACACCACCAAACTATTGAGCATAATCAAGCCAATTAAGTTCTCATTTCCACCAACTTTCCACAACCCAATCATCAACAAAATTAAATCAATAGCCACTAGCTCCACCATTCAAACCAAACTATTAAACATTCCACAAACCAAACCAAATAGAAAGAATTCAATCTCATGCAAGCTCGCTAATAATCCATCAACATACCCATTCAATTAAAATTTTAACATCCAAATAACATCCACATCCAAATCCAAAGTGAAGGTAGATTAATATCATTATACAACCAAATCGAATGTCAACTAAACTAGAAAGCAGTAAAGATAGAGAAGAGGAGAAGATCACGTCACCGACTACCGACACTTCCCCCCAAACTTAGTCAAGTGAGACTAAGTTTGTAAAAATGTAGGCGGTGAGTTCTCACTCCATTGGATCCTGTTATGATTCCTACAAAGAAAAGTGCAAAAATCAATCCACAAAACAATAATTGAAACAACAGAAGAGAAACAAACACCACACTCCGGATGGGTTGCCTCCCATCAAGCGCTTTTTAAAGTCCATAGCTCGACTACCGCACCTTAATCAATAAAAGAAACTTCCAACACAGTACGATGTACATCATTCACATAATACGGTTTAACGCGATGCTCATTAATCTTAAAACAAGGACCACCATTCTCACGTGCTAACTCCAATGTACCATTGTCAAACACTCGCTTCACAATGAAAGGCCCGGACCATTTTGAGCGAAACTTACCAGGCATCAGCTTTAACCGAGAATTGAAAAGAAGCACAAAATCACCGTGAGGAAAAGATTTACCCCTAATGTGCATATCATGAAACTTCTTTGTACGCTCCTTGTAAATCTTTGAGTTTTCATAAGCCTCATTGCGGAATTCATCCATTGCATTCAAATGCAAAGCGCGTTCACCTTGAGCCTTCCTCCAATCAACATTAACAATCTTCAAAGCCCAATAAGCCTTGTGTTCCAACTCCACCGATAAATGACAAGACTTACCGAATACCAATTGATATGGTGACATACCAATCGGAGTTTTGAAGGCCATGCAATATGCCCATAAAGCATCATCCAAACGCTTGGACCAATCTTTCCGGGAAACTACCGTTTTCTCTCAAATAGCTTTGGTCTCCCTATTGGCAAGCTCAGTCTGACCATTAGCTTGAGGGTGATAAGGAGTAGTTATCCGATGCTTAACTCCATATCTTGCCAATAAATTTTCCAGCAATTTGTTACAAAAATGGCTTCCCCCATCGCTAACTAACGCTCTAGGAATTCCAAAACGTGTTACTAACCCTTGCAAAAATTTCATCACAACTTTAGCATCATTAGTAACAGTTGAACAAGCTTCCACCCAACGGGATACATAATCCACAGCAAGCAAAATATAATAATAGCCACAAGAAGAAGGAAAAGAGCCCATAAAATCAATCCCCCAAACATCAAACAAATCAACTTCAATAAAAAGTCTAGAGGGCATCTCATCCCGACGAGTAATGGAACCTATTTTCTGACATCTATCACAAGCTTTAACAAAATTCATGCAATCACGGTAAATAGAAGGCCAATAAAAACCACAAGACAGTACCTTCAGGGCCGTTCTATTAGCAGCAAAATGCCCTCCACTCTCAGAAGCATGGTATCCCTCTATTATCCTTCTCCACTCTCCCTGGTGCACACACCTTCGAATGACTCCATCTGCACATCTACGAAACAAGAAGGGCTCCTCCCAATAATAAAATCGTACATCTTTGAGGAACTTCTTCCTTTGATGGTACTTTAAGTTAGGAGGAAATACTTCAGCAACAAGAAAATTAGAAAAATCAGTGTACCAAGGAGTATTATAAGCCACATAAAATACCTGTTCATCGGGGAAACTATCGTTGATACAATGTTGATTTCTGTTCCCACCAACCAGATCCTCTAATCGAGATAAATGATCAGCTATCACATTCTCACACCCTTTCCTATCTCTAATTTCTATGTCGAATTCTTGAAACAATAGAATCCACCTAATGAGTCTAGGTTTTGCATCTGGTTTTTGAACAAGTACCGTATAGCAGCATGATCATTGTACACAATGGACTTGGCACCTACCAAATCTGAGCGAAATTTATCATATGCATAAACCACGACTAAAAACTCTTTCTCAGTTACAGTGTAATTACATTGAGTCGTATTTAAAGTTTTGCTAGCATAAGCAATCACCCTAAAAACTTTATCCCTAACTTGTCCTAGGGACACCCCAAGTGAAACATCACTTGCATCACACATCAACACAAACTCCTCATCCCAATTTGGTGAAATAAGTACTGGGGCTGTCACAAGAGCCTTTTTCAGTTTTTCAAAAGCAATAACACGTGTTTCATCAAAAACAAACTGCACATCTTTCTCAAGAAAACAACATAAAGGTTTAGTTGTCTTAGAAAATCTTGAATAAATCTCGTATAAAATCCAGCATGTCCTAAAAAACTCCTCACACCTTTCACTGTCTTAGGAATGGGTAATTGTTCAATAGCACAAATCTTAGCTTTATCAACTTCTAACCCTTCGCAAACCATGAAATGGCATTTTTCCCAGTTAAGAACAAGATTCGTCTCCTCACATCTAGCAAGAACAGTCTCTAAATTTTTTAAGCATACATCAAATGAATTACCAAATACCGAATAATCGTCCATGAATACCTCCATAATCTCCTCAATACGCCCATGAAATATAGCCATCATGCATCTCTCAAATGTAGTTGGTGCATTGCACAGACAAAAAGGCATTCTCCGGTAAGCAAAAACTCCGTAAGGACATATAGAAGTTGTCTTGTGTTGGTCCTCCAGTGCCACCATGATTTGATTGTACCCCGAATAGCCATCCAAGAAACAATAATGAGAGTGCCCTACAAGATGATCAAGCATCTGGTCAATAAATGGCAAGGGAAAATGATCTTTGCGAGTAGCTAAATTTAAAGCACGATAATCAATACAAAACCGTCATCCTTTAGTAGGTCTCTCCATCACTTCTTCCCCATTTTCCTTTACTACCTTTTCGAATCCCCCTTTCTTGGGTACCATATGCGTCGGGCTTACCCACTCACTATCACTAGGAGCATAAATGATATTATTATCAAGCAACTTAAGGACCTCTTTCTTTACCACTTCTTGCATCATTGGATTCAACCTTCTTTGAGGTTGTCGCTTAGGCTTACATGTTTCTTCAAGAAGTATCTTGCGCATGCAAATGGCTGGGCTTATTCCCTTAATATCAGACAATTGCCAACCAATAGCTGACCTATGCATCCACAAAACTCGAAGTAATTTATCAACTTCAAAAGTTGAAAGTCCGGTTGAGATGATTACCGTATAAGTTTCATTTTCACCCAAAATTGCATACTTTAAATGGTCGGGTAACTTCTTCAATTCCATCTTCTTTTGTTTAGCTTCATCTTCCTCCTCTTTAGTTCTTAATTCCAAGAACTTAACCTCCCCATTTGATACATCAATAGGGAAGTTATCTAACACTCGGACACACTCCACAATGTCTGCTTTAACTACTTCTTTTCCACCTACACTCTCCATATAATAGGAGTTTTGCAAAATATCCTCCAATGGTTCACTTTCGGCACTTTTTTCAAAAGTTAAGTCTTGCATTACCTCTACCATGCTACAATTCTCTTCATTTTCCTCCTCCGTACTCCTCTTCATGGCTTCTGGAAAAGAGAAAGTTATCTTTCTTCCATCGAATTGGAAAGTCAACTGACCATGTTTCATATCAAATAATGCTCCTCCGGTAGACAAGAAGGGTCTCCCCAAAATCAACGGAACATCTCCATCATCTTCCATGTCAAGTATCAAAAAATTGGCCGAAAATATAAAATCACGCACTTTAACCAAAACATCTTCAACAATCCCTTTAGGATATGATAAAGACCGGTCCGCCATTTGGAATGTCATTGTGGTTGGCTTAATTTCCCATTTTTCCAACTTTTTGAACAATGGTAAGGGCATCAAATTGATGCTAGCCCCCGAATCACACAAAGCTCTAGTTACTTCTATTCCACCAATCATGCATGAAATAGTGAAACTCCCCGGATCTTGCCGTTTGAAAGGCATCTTCCTTTGAATTACGGCGCTACACTCCTCAAAAAGGTTCATCGTCTCATATTCTCCAATGTCATACTTACTCTTTTGGGTAAACATCTCTTTTAACATTTTCATGTACCTCGGCATCTCTTGTAAGACTTCTAGTAACGGAAGATTTATTTGAATCTTGCTCATATGCTCTAAAAATCGAGCAAACTTCCTATTTTTCCTACTTTTCTCAAAGCATTGAGAGAAAGGCATACGAGGTGTGGATTCCTTCTCCAAAGATTTATCCTCTGTCACTTCTTTTTCCTTAGCCACCTTTGGAATGACTTCTTCTTCCTCTTTGAAAGTAACCTTCTTCCTAGTGCCTCCTTCATTCTTATCTTTTTCTCCAACATATTCCTTTTGTTTCGGTCCCTCATAACAGTGCCCACTTCTCGTGGTTATAGCTCTACATGCTCCTCCCAAAGGACCTTTTTCTTTCTCACTCAATTGATTCATTATACAAGAAACTTGTGTCTTGATGTCTTCTAATAATTCAACATTCTTCTCACATTTCCATTCTACGTCCACCTCTATTTCCGGTATCTCCTGTTCTTCTTCCAAATACCCATGTTTCGGTCCATTCCAACAATTTTGTGAAGGAAAACTTGACTCTTGCCATAAATCATATGAAATTCCCCCACCATATGGCTTATACTCTTGACAGTTTCTCCACTCGTGCTCCATTGTATGGACATCTCCTCCGTACACAATATCCTTTCTCTCAAGCTTATACATCAACTTGTCCATTTTCTCTTGCATTGAAGCCATTTGAACTCGCAAAGCTTCTATCTCATTTTTCTCCTTCACTGATTTAATTACCTGACAATCTATTCTTTCTCTTGGCCATTGGCAATTATTGACAGCTATCCGCTCAATCAACCTCCATGATTCATCTTATTCTAGATCGGGAAATACTCCCCCAGATGATGCATCCAATAATGTTTTCAATTCATATCCCAATCCTCCATAGAATTGGCAAATGAACTGACTTTGTGAGAAACCATGTCGTGGACATTTGCGTAGAAGCTCTCGGAACCGATCCCAAGCTTCATAAAGAGGTTCATCGTATCTTTGCCCAAACAATGTGATATCTGCCCTTCTCTTCAAAGTCAAACTTGGCGGAAAAAATTTGAATAGAAACTTTTCTCTCAATTTTTTCCAAGTGGCAATGTTCGATTTGTCTAAACCATCGAACCAATTCCTAGCTCCATCCCTCAAGGAAAAGGAGAATAACCACAGCTGTATTTGATCTTGGGGAACTTGGTTGATATTTATAGTATCCGTAATCTCCAAAACTCGAGATATATGATCATTTGGATCCTCGGTTATGTGTCCCCCAAATTGGTTATTTTGAATCATTTGGACCAACTGTGGCCTAATCTCAAATTGCGTGGCATTTACTCCTAACCGAAAACCTCCCGTTATCGGTTCCCCTTGAGGTCAAAAAAGGTTTTGAAGTGGTCTCCGAGGACCATTCCTCTCATTTAACATAGCTTTCATCAACTCAAGCTACCTCTCTAACTCTTCAATCCTAACCGTGTCCTCTCCATGGTTAGCCATATCAAAATTGATTTGAATATTTCCACTTCTTTCTTGAAATTTCCTTGCCACAAGCTCCCTAGCCTTTGATCGAGTGATCATAAACTACCTAGGAAAAATCAACAAAACCAATTACAAAGCAAAACAATTCAACTAAACAAACTAGAACAATAAGCAAACAAATGTCAGTAACAATATTCACACAAGCATTTCCTCAAACACCTAGCATACACTTCTTCAAACTTTCATTAATTTCACAAGGCCTACTAGAAGATTCCCTGGCAACGGCGCCAAAAACGTGACGACGGTGAAGTGCAACACTATCTACACGTTAAATTTTATTAATCCGAATACTTTTCAATTCGCTCAAGTGAAAACCATTTACTTGTTTGAAGATTCAAATAGCTAGCCAAATAATAGTCGTTGGTAATTGTTTAACTAGGGAAAATAGAATATAAACCAAGCATACAAGTAACAAAGCAATAACCAAACATGTGTAATTAAACTTCTCAAGCCAAAACAATTGAGTAACTTGTTTAGGAAGATCAAAATCTCAAGTTCAACAATAAGAATATAGTGAGTGTTGATTGAATTTCTATTGTTGCAAGTTGAATCAAACTATGTTGTAAACCAAGTTTAATCCCTAGGAGGTTGAGCAATCGACCCTACATTCGCTAGCCCCTTGCTACGGTGAGCTAATGGTAGATGACACTAGGAATTGCAAACAACTACATTATCTAGATCACTCCCAATCGACCGTCAATTATTGCCCTACGACCTAGCCCCGCACAAGGATTGGAACTAAAATCGTAGGAATATACACTTTTCACGACGATTCCGCCCGCGTGTTGGCTGCATCGTTCACCTAAATTACCTCAAAAGCTGGCCATTACCTACACCTAAGAGATAAGGAACAAGCTCAAATGCAATTCAATCCCTCAAAGGAAAGTAAACAAGCAAATTTGATAACTACTCATCACAATATCCATTCTACAACACTCACATAAGAATTTATTTCTTCATACCTTGAATTGAGTACAAATCAATAAGAGAAATGAGAGAATCCATTACAAAATAGCAAGTTCTAAGTGTGATCTTCTTTGATTGCCTTCCTTGGACTCAATCTACCTTCCTTCCTTCCTACATCTTCACCAAGTTGGAAGAATTTGGCTTGAATCTCCTTGAATGTGGATGGGGAATGGTTTGGGGATGAATCTAGAGAGAACTCTCGTGACGGTTATTTGAAATCTGACCAAAAGTTTTTTTAAAATGCAAAAATCCCACTTTTATAGACGAGCTCCCAGGGCCTTGGATCGCCCGAGCCACCCATGACTCACCCGAGCCATGCTGGAAACCGCAGGAAACTAAAAATTCCCGATCTGGCTCGCCCAAGCCAACCTCTCTCGAACGAGCCTGCTCTCTATTAGCATGGCTCTATCTAGCCTGTAGAGCCCGGCCGAGCGAGCCCTCTGTTCGGCTTGGCTCGGCCGGGCGGCTCCTCCGAACTCCGAAATTCTTCCTTTTTCTCCGCTTGGGAGAGCCTACTTCCTTTTAACCTTTGGCTCGGGCGATTTACCTCCAAAACTCACCCAAAAGTGCAGATTTTTATGCTCAAAACACGTCCTACAACATTCAAAACACAAAAACACGAAAACACGACAAAAGAATAACAAAAACATATGATATGAGGGTAAAATGAATGCAAACAAGCACGCTCACACATCGAAATATAGGTCATTTTACACACATATCACGGCTCTCGCGGTAGGATGGAGGTCTTCTATCATCCTTCGAGGGTGTTTTTTCCAAGGAGTGCTCACCTTGATTTTCTGGGGACTCGTCCTCTTCCCATTTGATGAGAGCCCAGACTCTATTGATTACGTCATCCAAGTTGTTGCACGGGTAGATCAACAGCTCAATGTAGAGGTGCGAGTTGACATTGATTACGTCATACAATCCTTTCTTGAAAGCTCGTAGGGCAGTATCTACAGGGCAGTTGGGTACGGCGACAAGCTCCCTGTTGAACCTCGATAGGCAAGAGCGTAAGGTCTCTTTTGGCCCCTGCACCACAGAATATAGGTCGTCTGGGTGCTTACCAAGGTGCCTGCTGCTGGAGTACTATCGTTGAAATAGTTGATGCAGTTCCACGAACGATCCAATCCTTCCTTAAGGCAAATTTACGAACCATTGGAGGGCTGGTCCTGTCAGACTCGATCCAAAATTTTTGCACATGCATGATTCTTGCAGGTTGGCCAGAATGAACGCCGCGAACATTTTTTTCTTGTAGAGTGCATTGTGGATTTCTGGGTCAGTTGTTCCATCATAAAGTACGAAGGTTGGTTTGGTGAACCTCGCTGGCACCTCTGCTTTAGCTATCTCCAGGGTGAATGGTAACTCGATGAAGCTATCTCGTGGTATGATTTTCTCTAGCGCCGGCATCCCTGGCACCTTTGCTAGGAGTGAGTTGTACTCCTCCATCTTCTTCTTGATTCTTGACTCCATGGCCCTGAAGGCTCGCACCATCGCTTCTGTGACAATGTTCTGTATCTTCATTTCTTGACGAGTCCCTACAAAACGAAGGTTACAGTTCCAAAGGGCCCATGGTGGGCGCCAAAATGTTGAGGTTCGATTTCGTACAGATACGGGGCCCCAGGAACCAACAAGGAATATAACAAGAAATAATATAAGGAAAGTAAAGATAAACAACACCAACAATTCAAACAAGGTGAAACCGTAATTCCTTTGATAATCGTAGGTACAAAGTGCGTAGAAAAGGTAGAACAACGTTACAGCTTAGTCAAAATAAACGTTATGTGTAGAGATTGTATAATAAAGGAATTAGGGTTGACTACCCTTAATAAGTTCATAGGGGAGTAGAAATGACAAACCCTAGCCGCTAGGTTTTCCTAAGGTTTAGGAGTCGTTGGATCCTCCTCCGAGAAAGTAGGGATTGGTGCAACTGTTCGCACCTTCTTAGGAGTTGCCAAGACTTATCCATGAGCTGATCGCTCGAGGGTCCTGGCCGCGCACCTACTTGGATGACCTGCTCGTGAGAGGTGCGCAAGGTGTCGTCCCTAGTGAGGTGCAGAGGTACGTGGCTCTCTTTTGTGACTAGCTGGCTTTAGCCGCGTTTTGCGTGCCTTGATGCATCTCTTGGTTGACACATAAAATATTCATATGTTGGTCGACACAATTCTATGTTGATCAACACTGACAAATTTTTGCACTATTTTATTCTCATGTTGTGAATGAACCTGAGATATCAAGGCAAACCACTTGAGACTTTCGATCCAAAGATAAAAACATCTTGCAAGAGGAGGAACAATAAGCGCCAAACAATCAAAATCCTCCAAAAGATGATACATGTCCCCGTTGGAGGACAAAAATACCCAGTTGTCTACAAGGGATGCTCTGATGTTGATCTAAGAGGTCTACATGATGAGGGATGAAGTCCGAGAGCTGAGGGCTAGAAGAGAGGCAGAGAGAGATGCTGCAAGGAGAGCTCAGAATCGGAGGAGAGACTGGCTACCTGAGGAGGCTTCAAATGATGAGGATTCGAATGCCATGGCAAATAAGTATAGACCGCAGCCCGGCAATGAGTGATTCAATATTGGCATTAACGTCCATAATTTTGAACTTAAAATCGGGCTGATTAAGATGGTTCAGCAAAACTAGTTTGGTGGCAGATCCGTGGAGGACCTTTACACACACCTTTAGATGTTAATGGAGGTGTGTGACACAGTTAAGCAGAAAGAAATTAGCCAAGACGTGATCCGGATGCACCTGTTCCCATACTCTTTGACGGATCAGGCAATATAGTAGATTACTAACTTAGACTACAGCAGGATCCGGACATGGGAGGATTTGAGAGTTGAGTTCCTTGCAAACTTCTTTCCACCTTCCATTATCATTCAGTAGAAGATGGTCATTCTATAGTTCCATCAGAGGGTGGACGAGTCACTTTTTGAGGCATGAAGCAGATTGAACAAGTTTTTGAGAAGCTGCACTGGACATAAAATAGATACAGAGGAGCAAGCCCACATCTCCTACCGTGGAATTAAAGGGAGGACTTAGGAGTCAGTGGATAACACAGCTGGAGGGTCTATCATGAGCAAATCAATAGAGAAGGCCCTAAAAAAGTTCGAGTAGATGACCATTCATATGCACAAATGGGATAATCCGAGAATGCCCCATGTCAAAGCCATGGAGAAGATTGAGGTAGATGACTCGCTGAAACTGACGGTGGAAAAACTCTGGGTAGACCTCGACAAGTTGACTACTGATAAGCTCATATTTATACTCACTTATCTTTATTTTTCTCCATTTTTTCAACTGCTTTATTGTATATATTTAGTTATTATTGTGCATGAGTCTATTTTGGAGGGTGTTATGCCTTTGATGGGTGATTTTTGCAGGTTTTATGCCGAATTTAGTAGAAACCCGTACCGAAAGCTGATGATGTTCAAAGGAACAGTCACAAATCCTTCCACACATGGAATCTGAGCTAATGGATCATGGAAAGAGAAATATCTTTGAATTAGCTTTCCAACGCAACTGGAATCGGGTCAATCGGTGTTTGGAAGCAAAAGTTATGGCCAAAACCGTGAGACTGCGCAGAAGGGGATCGACACGTGCATTCCTGTCAATCGAAATTTTCCCCGTCGATCGACATAGAGGACCAAGTTAGGCAAATTCAGCCCGGATTTCAACTTGAAGGTCGTGTCAATCAACAGGATTTCCGTCGATCAACACAGAGGCCCGATAAGGCTGTTTTTGGCCTGTTTCGGCAGTTTTTGCTATTTTAGCCCAATACTCAAATTAGGTCTTTTCCTCCCTCTAAATATATATATGAACTCAACCTGCATGAAAATTGCCTTTTGAATTATCATTCCTTTAGCATATTTTGGAGCTTGTAGACATTAGAGTTTTGTATTCAAGGTTCCTCTTGTTTTTGCAAGGTATTAATTTAATGTTTATTTACTTTCTAGTCATGATTTGTGGCTAGAACCCTAAACAGGTTCTAGGGTTATGATTTCTTTTCTGATGCATGTTTAATTGATATCTACTCTACAATCATGGATTAATTCTCTGATTTAATTTTATAATCTAGATTAAATGAAGGACCGAGAGGTGAATTGAGATCTAGGTTTATAGTTAATAATTGATGGGTCGAGAGATGAAAATTATTAACAGGAAGAGAGGATTAAATATGTTTGTTTTCTGTCCAACCAAGAAGAAACCTACATAGGAATAATTAGATAATTATGAGATTGATTAATTTGGTGTTCTTGAGACCGAGAGGAGATAGTCACTAATTAATAATCTAGGATTTAATTGCCCAACCAAGGAATTTAATCCACAAAAATCTATGTTTTTCCCATCGCTGAGTTGATTGATATTTGCATGTTGATGATTTGATTATCTGCCCTAGGATCTTTGCTTCCTTTAATTGTTTTTAAAACCTTTAATTTCTCGCATTGTCATCTTTAATTTCAAAACAAAAATCCCTTTACAAATTTCCTCAAACATCTATGATTTATTAATTATAGCTAGTACTTTGGATTTTTCGTTGCACATTCCATGTGGGATCGACCACCTTAGGGTGTAAAAATTTACTTTGCTTAACCGCTAAACTGCAGTTATCAAATTGGCGCCATTGCTGGGGACTGTCAAATTTATCTGAATATTAGTTTATTTTTAGATCCGATGGATTGAGTTTGTATATTTATTTTATTGTTATTTTCTGTTTTAATTTCATATTTAGTTTGTTGATTTTGGTTTTTGGTGTTTGATTTTCGTGTTTGTTCCTGTTCAGTTTGTCTGGTTTTTGGCCTCTGTCTCGACCGACAGAATCTCTGTCGACCGAATCAGGCGCAGAAAACACCCATGTCGATTGACACAGTGTCTGATTTCCTGTTTTTCTTTGTTTTTGTTGCAGGTTTATGAACACAAGGGCCTAGGGCAAGCCACTCGAGACGTTTGACCCAAAAATCGAGGCCACCATCAGAAGAAGGTAGGGAAAAGCCAAGAAAACCACTGAGATCATCATGACAAGTCCAAGCAGTTCTGATGGGGGAAATGAGACCAACCAGCCTTTAATTACTCCAGAAAACGCAGTACTGTTGGTTCATGAAGTCAATCACATGAAGGATGTCATGAGGCAACTCCTGGAGGAAAGGGAAGCAGTAAGGCGCGAGGTCGAGAGAAGAGAAAGAGAGAGAGCTCAGAGGGAAGATTCAGACAATGAGGACCCCATCGCAATGGCCAAGAAGTACAGACCGCAACCCGGAAATGAGGGATTCATTATTGGCATCACCGCCAATAACTTTGAACTCAAGACCGGCCTGATTCAGATGGTTCAGCAGAACCAATTCGGAGGTCGAGCAGTGGAGGATCCGTACACTCACCTAAGAATGTTCGTGGAGGTGTGTGAAACCATCAAGCAAAATGGAGTGACCCAGGACGTTATCTGTCTTCGCCTTTTGCCCTTCTCACTGAAGGATCAGGCGCGGACTTGGTTCACCGCTTTGGACTACACCAATATTCGGACATGGGCTGATCTCCGAACAGAGTTCCTCGGCGCATTCTTCCCGCCGTTAGTGATTATTCAGAAAAAGATGGAGATCCTGCAGTTCCACTAGAGGATGGATGAGACTCTCTTTGAGGCATGGACCAGGTTCATTGAGTTGCTAAGGAGTTGCCCGGGCCATGGAGTGGTCACTGAGGAGCTGGCTCATATCTTCTATAGAGGATTGACTGAGGAAAGCCAAAAGTCAGTGGACTACGCAGCTGGTGGATCATTGATGAGCAAGTCACCAGAAAAGGCCCTGAAGTTTTTCAAAAAGATGGCCTGCATCATCAACAATGGGGGAATCCAAGGAGGCCACAGATCCGAGCTGTAGAGGCAAAGGAGGATGATGCATTGAAGAAAGAGGTTGAGAAGCTAAAGGGGGAAGTTGAAAAACTAACTACTTCTGCTTCTATTTCTGTTGCACAGGTTGACCCTATCGCCGACGTGAACTACATGAATACTGGTGGCTACCAGAATCAGTACCGGCAAGGGGGATACCAACACTACCATCCTAGACCTCATCCAGGTTTCTCCTATTCTCAGCCTGAAGCTGCTGAACAACCACCGCCATATTTTGATGTGCGGAATGGCGAGATTGTGGAGAAGAAGAAGGAAACCCTTGAAGAGGTGCTCAAGATTTTCATCAAAGCTTCAGACCACAGAGTGGGGAAAGTGGAGAATGAAGTGGCAGGACTGACTACGAAGGTGGATCTGCTCGGCAAGCACGTCCAGATCATTGAGACTCAAATGAGCTAGATTGCTACCACTATCGACATGCAACATACTACAGGAAAGCTGCCCAGCACCACCGAAGCAAATCCTAAGAACAAGAAAGATTGCAAATCTATGAAGATGAGGTCCGAAAAGAGCTACAAAGGTTCGAGCATGCCCCAAAGAAAGTTCGGGGGGAGAAAAGAAGCAGATCCAGCAGAGCCGGCCTCTGTTTCGATCGACAAGATTCCTGTCGATCGACAGAAAGACCCAGAAGAGGCTGTTGACACAGATTCAGAGGAGGAAATTGATAGAACTGCAGAGGGTGTGTCGATCGACACACCCCCTGTCGATTGATAGGCAGGTAAGACATGAGGCCAGTCAATAGAAACACAGTTCCAGCCCCATTCTTCCACTTCCAAAGCTGCCTATGCACCTCCGATGCCTTTTCCTCAGAGATTTGCCAATCAAAAGGAGGATTCCAAGTTCTCATGCTTTGTCTAGAACTTGAAGAAGGTAAGTATTAATATTCCACTAATTGAAGATCTTTTTGAAATTCCAGGTTACATGAAATATCTCCAGAAGCTGATGAGCGAGAAGAAACACTTCGTGGAGAATGCAACCGTGAAGCTTCATGAGCAGTGCAACATGGTTCTACAGAAGAAACTTCCAATCAAGAGAAGTGATCCAGGCTGTTTCACCATCCCAGTTGAGATCGGGGGGTTCAAGTTCGAGAATGTGTTGTGCGACACTGGTGCCAGTATCAACCTGATGCCCTTCTTTATCTTCCAGCGCCTCAAGAATGGAGAGTTGAGGCTGAGTACAATTACTTTGCAGATGGCAGACCGATCTGTGTTTCGCCCGAAAGGTATAATTGAGGATGTTCTCATTCGTGTGGGTCATCTAATTTTTCCTGCAGATTTTGTAGTTTTGGACATGAAGGAAGATGGTAGCACACCCCTCATCTTGGGAAGGGAATTCCTAGACACTAGTGTTGCTCTGATTTATTGCCGTGGTGGAAAGATCACGCTCCGAGCAAATGAGGAAAGGATCACATTCAAGATCGACACAAGCCGGCAACAATTCGAATGCTTTAGAATCACATTCTGAGAGAAAGCAGATGAGGAAGAAGAAGAAGAAGCAAGTGAGGAGTTCAAAGAAGACCAAGCCGCTCAAAGATGGCAGCGAGGGAACGAGTCTGCAAAATTGTCAATTACACCGTCTCAACCCGAGCTCACTGCTGTCATCCGATACCGGTGGGTCTAGATGGTGGATTCTCATGATAGGCGAGTGCGAACTAGCTCACCCTGGTTCTGAATATAGGTATCATCGAGCTACGACGTTAACTAAAGCACTTGTTGGGAGGTAACCCAACTTTTACATGCTTTCTTTTCAATTCCCGTTGTTTCTTTACAATTTTCATTTTTATTTATTTCGATCGACAGGATCCCTGTCGATCGATACAGAGGGTTGAGCACGGAGAACTCTTTTGACCGATAGCAAAAGGGTTCGATAGAAGGCTCCGTGCCAGCAACACTTATCTTCGTCGCGCGGTGCTGAAATTCCTCAGGTGGATAAAAAGGTCGATGTCTGAGATCGACAGTCAAGTACCGTTCTTCTTCTTGTCTGATTTTCAAACTTTTTCTTACTCTCCGAGTTTGAAATAAGTTTGGGGGGATGTGGACAAGAAGTTGAACCTTTATCCCTTATCTTTATTCGCTTTCATGTTTGATTTGCTTTTTACTTGCTTTATTTGATTTGTTTAAATTTTTGCCTAATAAAAAAAATATAGATAGTATGTGAGGAAAATCTTTAAGTAATTGAACCCTCTAGCATTATATGCAATGTTTGGAATCGATCTGTGATTAGTTGAATTGATTTCAATTGTGGTTGATTTGCCTATGAATGTAGAATGCCGCATGATAGGGTCTAATTGAAACTTACACTTGCATGATGTTTGATTTGATTTCGATTGACTAAGGAAGAAATTTTAATCCAAGTGAGTTTTTGAGCCTTGATTTGTTCATGAGAGATTCGCATGTATGTTTTCGTTTCTCTAGAACTTTCTTTTGTTCTGTTTTGAGACTGCATAGTGTGCACAAGGATAGAAAATGATCTTAGGCCATCTTTGTTAGCCAAATTATCCCAAACATTGTCCCTTATTACGATTTATCCTTAGTTAAACCCATTTGAGCCTGTTACTTTTCTTTCTTGTCTATGAGTTAAAGAGAAGCATTGTAGCCCATCTTGTCTATGAGAAGTTCTATAAGCAGGTGGACTGTCTTCTTCTCTATAAGAGTTGGGTGAAATAAGGGTGGATTGATGTCTGTTGTTTAAAAGTAGCCTTTGAGTCCTTGGTTTTTGTACTTGTCTATGAGTGAAATTTTGGATTCCTTCTTGTCTATAAGTTGAGGTGAAACAAAAAAATTATAAGAGGATAAGAAATCTTTAGTTGGTTACAAAAAAAGGTTGGGCTCTAGGAAAAAAAGTATTTGTGTCCTTATAAGCTCAAATCGTTAAATAAAATTTTTAAGAGTATAAAAGGACTAGAAAAAAATGAGCCTTGATTTGTGTTGAAATTTTTAGAAGAATGGTGGATGATGAGAAGATAGTGGTTGGATTTGTTGAGAGTAGCTAACTCAATTGGTTTAGTCACTTGGCCATATTTCCCTACCTTTCACAAAAAGCCTACATTACAACCTAATCAAAGTCCTTTTTTATTCTTGAATTGTGTGCACAAACGAGCAGTGGAGATTTTAGAACTCTTGAAAGCCTATGGTAGAAATTTCTTCATACATGTCATGAGTGCTTTCATTTGAAACCTAAACACTTGAGTGATTGAGCGATACACTTTCCTGTGAGTCTTCCGAAGTTGATGAATGTCTTATCTCTTTCAATTGCTTGTGTGATGTGGAGTGATGAACCTTGATTAACATGAATCTTGTGAGGCATAAACTTTCAACTGCTTGAGATTTCTCTTCTTCTTTTCTTCGATTGAGGAGAATCTAATATTCAAGTTTGGGGGGTTTGATAAGCTCATATTTATACTCACTTATCTTTATTTTTCTCCATTGTTTCAAGTGCTTTATTGTATATTTTTAGTTACTATTGTGCATGAGTCTATTTTGGAGGGTGTTATGCCTTTGATGGGTGATTTTTGCAGGTTTTAGGCCGAATTCATTGGAAACCCGTACCGAAAGCAGATGATGTTCAAAGGAACAGTCACGAATCCTTACACACGTGGAATCTGCGCTAATGGAGCATGGAAAGAGAATGATATTTTAATTAGCTTTCCAATGCAACTGGAATCGGGTTAATCGGAGTTCGAGAGCAAAAGTTATTGCCAAAACCGTGAGACTACGCAGAAGGGGATCGACACGTGCATTCCTGTCGATCGAAATTTTCCCCGTCGAACGAGATAGAGGACCAAGTTGCACAAATGATGCAAATTCAGCCCGGATTTTGACTTGAAGGTTGTGTCAATCGACAGGATTTCCGTCGATCGACACAGAGGCCCGATAAGGCTATTTTTGGCCTATTTTGGCAGTTTTAGCTATTTTAGCCCAATACTCAAATTAGGTCTTTTCCTCCCTCTATATATATATGAACTCAACCTGCATGAAAATTGTCTTTTGAATTATCATTCCTTTAGCATATTTTGGAGCTTGTAGACATTGGAGTTTTGTATTCAAGGTTCCTCTTGTTTTTGTAAGGTATTAATTTAATGTTTATTTACTTTCTAGTCATGATTTGTGGCTAGAACCCTAAACAGGTTCTAGGGTTATGATTTCTTTTCTGATGCATGTTTAATTGATATCAACTCTTCAAGCATGGATTAATTCTCTAATTTAATTTTATAATCTAGATTAAAAGAAGGACCGAGAGGTGAATTGAGATCTACGTTTATAGTTAATAATTGATGGATCGAGAGATGAAAATTATTAACAGGAAGAGAGGATTAAATATGTTTGTTTTCTGTCCAACCAAGAAGAAACCTACATAGGAATAATTAGATAATTATGAGATTGATTAATTTGGTGTTCTTGAGACCGAGAGGAGATAGTCACTAATTAATCTAGGATTTAATTGCCCAACCAAGGAATTTAATCCACAAAAATCTATGTTTTCCCATCGCTGAGTTGATTGATATTTGCATGTTGATGATTAGATTATCTGCCCTAGGATCTGTGCTTCCTTTAATTGTTTTTAAAACCTTTAATTTCTCGCATTGTCATCTTTAATTTCAATACAAAAATCCCTTTTCAAATTTCCTCAAACATCTATGATTTATTAATTATAGCTAGTACTTTGGATTTTTCGTTGCACAGTCCCTGTGGGATCGACCACCTTAGGGTATAAAATTTATTTGCTTAACCACTAAACTGCAGTTATCAACTGCCAGCGGTTCCATAGCCACTGTTGCACAGGTGCAACCTTAGATACCTATGGAGGTTGAATATGTGAACAGAGGGAGTTACCAGAATCAACAGAGGCTGTTGAGATACCACCACCTAGCTTCAATGTTCAAAATGGAGAGATCAAGGAGCCAAAAACGGACAACTTGGATGATCTATTAGCGAAATTCATCAAAACCTCAGATTATAGAGTGGGAAAGATAGAGCAGGAGGTAGCTGGAGTTCATACAAAAGTGGATTGAGTCGGCAAACATATGCAGATGATATAAACTCAAGTTAGTCAGATTGCCAACACAATCGGAATCCAGCATGAGCAAGGCCAGATTCTGGGAGCTAGTGAGGTAACACCGAAGAACTAAAAAGACTGGAAAGCAATCACGTTGAGGTCTGGGACAAGTTACAAAGGTCCAGAGATGACCCGGAATGAGTTTGGGGGCAAAACAAGGGAGTTCCACACAGCTAACGCCTTTGTTTTGACCATTGCACTTTCAGCATTGGTCGACGCAGAGGATCAATGCGATGAGGTCTCGAGTGACAAAGAGGTCGAGCTAACTCAGAACAAGATGACCGACATACGCACGTCGATCAATGCCACCCGTATCGATCGATGCATGCTGAAGGATATAGCGACTGACATGGATACAAGTCGGTCGAAACAGAGGGGAGACCCAACTAAGATTTCAAAGGAATATGCAGATCTTGTCACCCTGATACCCTTCCCTTAGAGGTTTGCCAAGCAGAAAGAAGACTCAAAGTTTGCTAGATTCGTGGAGAACCTAAGGAAGGTTAATATCAACATTCCGCTTATTGAGGCAATGAAGGAGATTCCGGGGTACATAAAATATATACATAAGTTGATTAGCAAAAAGAAACAATTTGTGGAGAATAAGACAGTCATGATCCACGAGCAGTGTAACCTGCTACTGCAAAAGCAGGTGCCCATCAAGAGAAGGAATTTAGGATGCTTCCCCATTCCAGTTGAGATCGAGGGATGCACCTTCAAGCGATTACTGTGTGATACTGGGGCCAGTATAAACCTGATGTCGTACTCGATCTACAAGTGCCTCAACATTGGAGAAACGAGGCTGACCAAGCATATACGGTCACATAATAGTAACCTAGGTTGTGATTGCCCAATCCAAGAATTATAATAGTTAATTCTATTTTCCCATCATTGTAGAGTTGCTTTGTTTAACACCCGTTTGATTGATTATTTGCCCTGGAATATGTGTTCCTTGAATTCGCATTATAAAACCCTTTAATTATTTTTTTTGTTATTTTTAATTTCAAAGCCAAAACCCAATTTCTGTTTACTCAAACAAAAAATTCTAAATTTATAATCAGTACATATGATAATTTCGTTATGCAATTCCTCTAGGTTCGACTACCTTAGGGTACTTTATTAATTTATTTGCCAGTGTCTTCAATTTATTTGTGGATTTTTACAGTGATCACTGATCAGTATACCACTTGTTCAACCATTTCTTGCACCTCACAAGGTCTAATGTACCTCGGTGTGACCTGTCCTCGGGCTCCAAAATGGATGATTTCTGTAGATAGTGAGAAAACTCGGTCTCTTTCAGCAAATGTAAACTTCATTAAGGATTTTTCTGAATAGGATTTCTACCTATCTTGTGCCTCATTTCTTAGCTACTTATTCGGCAGATGATTTGCATCATTTCTCCTATTGAGTCTGTCTTAAAACTTTTCTCTCTCCAACATAATCCTAGTAGAGTGGTGATATACACTTCTGCTTCAAAATGGGTCATTCCAACTATGACACATAAACCGTTATTGTAAGTAAATTTGATGAACGACAAAAATGGCTCCCACTTTACTCCTTGGTCTAAGAAAATCTTGCATAGCATGTCTCGAGGGTTTGGATGGTCTTTTGGTATGTAGTGCTCAAATTTCTTCAGATACCTAGCTCTTTCTATAACTAGTCTAGAATCAAGAAGTGACATCCTAATCAGACATGATGGATGTTGGCCCTCTGTGAAGTCCGTTGATCTCCCTATCTTACAACTAGGCCAACTTGCCAGATCTATAGGTGATCTATATGGGCACAAAGTGAGCGCTCTTGGTAAAGTGGCTTACTATCATCCAGATTGCCTTATATCTTTTCTAAGACTTATGCAAACCTGGTTAAGAATTCCACTCTATTCAATCCTACTTCCACTCAAGGGTCACAAACAGTTTTTAGGTACCACATGGTCTCTTATATAGCACATTCACTTATTGACATGCCATAAATTGTTTGACGAATTTGGCAATGTCTCTTTTGACGCTGTCCTACCAAAATTTAAGTTTAATGACCTGATACATCTTTGTACTGCCTGGGTGGGCGATGTACAACATTTCATGAGCTTCACTCATGATTTCTTTTTCCATGTCATCATTTTCTAGCATGCAAATTAATTTTTCAAATGTTAAAGCCTTATCAGTTGCTTATTAGAATTTAATAGGCTCATTTGATCTAACCTTCATGCTTAGTTTCTCGAGGTTCTCATCTTTCATTTATGCTTGTAAATTCTTATTCTAAAATTGGGCTTTGCCACTAGGGCTACCATTTAGCTGTTTCTTATGTCTAGTGGTTAGATTACTTCAAGATTCCTCCTTTGCGTAAGCACAATGCTTACTTTTGTACTGGTTTTGCTACTCAGTGTGTCAGCCACTGAGTTTGCCTTTCCTAGGTGGTAGTTGATAGTGAGATCGTAGTCATTGACTAATTCAATCCATCTTCTATGCCCCATGTTTAAATTCTTTTATTCGAAGAAATACTTGGGGCTTTTGTTGTTACTGAAGATTGCATATCTTAATCTGTAGAGATGGTGCCTCCAAATCTTCAATGCATGAAACTATGGCGACTAACTCCAAATCATGTGTTGGGTAGTTCAGTTCAGGAGTTTTTAACCGTCTTGATGCATGGGTGACTACCATGTGTTTTTGTATTAGGACACACCCAAGTCCATACTTTAATGCCTACGTGTATACCTCATACTCTTTGTTTGGTTCTGGGATAATTAACACTGGAGTTGTGATTAAAAACACCTGCAACTTGTGGAAACTCTTCTAACATTCCTCAGTCTATGTGTATTTGATTCCCTTGCAAAACAGTTGGGTCATAGGCCTAGTGATTCGGGAGAATCCTTCGATGAATCTCCTATAGTACCTGACTAATCATAAGAAGCTTTGAACTTCCTTGGGGTTGCCAACAATTTCCATTCTCTTATCACCTAAATCTTTGCGGGGCCCACCTTAATCTGCTCAGTTGATACTAAGTAGCCTAAAAACATCACTTCTTTGAGCCAAAATTTACATTTACTGAATTTATCATAAAACTTCTCGACTCTGAGAGTATTTATGATAGTCTACATATGACATCAATGTTCTTCCTCTCTCTTGGAGTAAATATGGATATTGTCTATGAACACAAGCATGAAGTTATCCAAATAGTGGTGAAACACATTGTTTATGAGATTTATGAACATTGTTGGCGTGTTTGTCAACCCTAATAGAAATCACTATGAATTCGTAGTGGCCATATGTTGTTCAGGAAATGGTCTTCGGTATTTCATGTGGATAGATTTTTTACTGTGATATCGTGACTTAAGATCAATCTTTGAATTAACCTCGGCACCTTTAAGTTGATCGAATATATTTGATTCTTGGGAGTGGGCATTTGTTCATCAATGTCAACTAGGTCATCTCCCTGTAGTCGATGAATATTCGCATTGATCCATCCTTTTTCTTAACGAACAAAACAGGTGCTCCCTATGGTTATCCGCTAGCTTTGACGATTCCAAGGTCTAGCAGCTCTTAAAGTGGTATCCTTAACTCCTTGAGTTCCTTAGGGGCCATAATTTTGGGTGTTTTTGAAATTGGTGCTACTTCGGGCTATAGATCTACGGTAAACACCAGTTTCCTACTAGGGGTAGTCCAGGTAGTTCTTTGGTTAATACGTGAGAAAATTTTTAACGATGTTAATGTCATGAATGGTCTACTCATTCTTTTAATTACACTGAGAAGGTTTAGCTTCCCTTTTTTTGCACTAGTTTCTACGTTTGTATAGTGAAATTATCAGTTTTCTTCTTCATTTCTTGACTCCGTAAAAGTGTTTTGGATCCTCTTCCAGCTTCCAGATAGATATCTTCCTATCCTTACAATGTATCGTGGCGTGGTTGGCATCTACCTAGTCCACCCTTAAGATTATATTCATGTCTCTCATCTCAAGCATGTTGAAGTTATCATCTCGCATCGTGTGGCATCCTAGACTTAATCTTACATTGGTGCAGACATGTGTTGTGATAGATGTTCCACTCATTGGGATTATCACATTTAGGCCATGATCGGCTTTCAAAGCACTAAGTTCTAGGTTTTTCACACAATCTTTAGATAAAATGTATGAGATACACCAGTTTTGAATAGCACAACAATAGGTATGCCATTGATTAGTCACATACCTGCCATGTTTCCCTGGTCATTATTCTTCTTAGGTTGTTCAAGAGTGTAGCCCATTGCCTGCCTTGTTGGTGTTGGATCTTGTAGTTGCAGGGTTTGTTGATGTTATTGTTGCTGAGGTCGGACTTCTTTGATTGGCCTTGCCCATATAGGGTGATTCTTTTGGTTCCTCAAATTGGTTCTTGCCTATAATGCACGTAAAAATGCATTGTTATTCCCATGTGTCTGATTTTGGAAATTTCTTTGATTGCTTTGGCGACACTGGGTGGAAGAATGACTTACCCCTCACAGCTACATCATGTTGCCCTTACAGCTGCGCACTCGCCAAAATGCTTTATTCCACATCGGTTGAAAATCATATACTCTTGATTCCTATTTCGTTTTTCCCTTATTAGAAGTTCATATGTCCTTGGGTGAAGTTCTGATTTTGGCGTAACTAATGATTCCTTTGGCATTTCTTTCTTCGTCCAATGTGGGCGTCTAGAGAGGTTTACTCGTGTTTTCTCTGGCAAGAGACGTTTGAATTTCAATTGGACTGCTAGATATAAAGTTGATCGCCTTCTATTTGTATGTGGAAAATTGTAGCATATTCAGTTACTGTTATCTTTCCCAGCCTAAATTGGTGGAATGCCTTCAGTAATGGTGATTGAGCGGAATGTATTTTTTTTAAAATTCTGCTTTGAAAAGTGCCCAAGTTAGGGCCTCTTCCTGCCCCAGAGTGATTGTTTTTAGGTAGTTCTCTTACCATTGCTTGACTTCGATCCACTCCTAAGCTTCTAGTGGGTTTCCGATTGCGCAAAGTTTGTGGGATTCTCACCTATAAAGTTTTCATCTATCCTTCATTGTTATTCTAGTGAATTTTTTTGCTTCTTGTTCTTGTGGTTGTTTGTGAGGAGGTTGGTCTTGATATGGTTTCTTTTGCAAGTTAGCTTGAGGTAGGGTTAAGGTGGTGGTCTTGTTGATAGTAGAAGGGTCGGCCACTACCTCATCTGCGTCCTACTTTGGGCAAGGAGCCAATAATGTTGCATCATTTGAACAATATAAAGTAGGAAATTATGGTTATCAACAATCTAATCGACATTAACTTGAAGCAACACCTGCCAAACCAGAAAGATCAGTGGAGATATGCTGAAATAATTCAGAGCTCGGAATGAAGTGAGGTTACAGAGTTAAGATGCATTAATCTAAAGTCAAGCATCTTCATTTAGGAATTTAGAGGTTCAAATGGGATAGCTAGCAAATGAGATCTGGAGCAGCCCTCAAGGCACCTTACCAAGTAACACTAACAACCCTAGAGAGATAGAGCAATGTGAGGTAGTAACCTTAAGAAGTGAAAATTAGTTTGAAGAGAGGAAAATTGAACAAGTAGAGAAATGAGATGCATCAGAAAATCAAGAAGATACACCTGTGGTGACTTCGTAAAACAAAGTAAACATTCAGTATAAGGGAGTGAACTCTTCAGATCTGATAAACGCTTTACCACGAGTGTATCTCTAGGCCTACCAACTGGTTAGTGCGAGTATAAGTTCTTCACAGAACTTGATAGCTCTAGTGGTGGTTTATGAAATAACCCTTGGTTTTTTAAAGAAGTTTCAGAAACCTTCCTCAGATTCCACCCTTAGGGAAAAAGTATAAATTGCGGAATAACTCTAGCCTAGTTGTTAACAGTCTTGTGTAGGTAGAGGGAATTAGCTGGTTTCCTAAAGGTATTGTTGCACATCAATTATATTCTTGAGTAGCAGTAACAATCGTGATTAGTAATGGTAATCAACAACGGTGATCAACAACTTGTAACTGAAACTCTTCTTGAGTATTTATAGGTTTTGTCAAGTATTTTTAATGCATCTTGACTTTAAGCCGTTGTACACGTATCCCGATGTCTGCAGCTCTTCAGTCTTTTTCTAGGTAGTGTAATTTTTTTATAAGAACGACTCTTTATCTGTTATTTTTGTAGTCAGTTACTAGACTAGAGCGTTACTTATATGCTTCTGAAGACTCCATAACAAACTCTTTATAATTTTTACGGCTTTAAGAATCTGCTTAGTGAATGGTTTGATCAGTTTCGGCCTGGTTTCTTCCTGATATGGAATTTATATTCTATTATAACTCAATTATCATATACAATATTACAATTATAGAATTATTCTAACATCTTCTGGAAGATTTAATTCAACACATCAAAATATATGAAACTAACACGATTCTTAATCGAAAAACTTATAATAATTTCTATCAGTCAAACCAAACCTAACTTGAGGTAAAATTTAGTGAGAAAATTAAAAAAATTCTTGAAAGAAAATTACTCCTTCCGTTTCGAGTAAATTGTCCATATTTCCTTTTTTGTCTGTCCCACAATATTAGTCTATTTTCTTAAAATAGTAAATTTTCCACACTCATCAATAAAATATTCATCTCATTACCACTCACATGCATTGGTTATCATGTTCGATCAAATGTAAATAATTTGACCGGAACGGGGAGTAGTTGTTTAGTCTTTGTGTCAGCTCTACATTTGATATGATGACTAGACCTAGCTAGATTTAACATAAAAAAATCATTTGCAGTGGTCAAAGAGAGACAAGAAAATACTAAATGTGTCAAATTCTTATTTAACCCACATTTTTTTTCCCAGTTAGCAATTGAAAATTTGCCACATTGATAATGCTCTCTCTCCCAACACTCAATTGCCCTAGTGTGTGATAGATGTGATTGACAAGCTATTTTCCCCACTCACGAATGTCCCAATTAATTCCACTTCTTCTGGTATATGTTATATCAAAATTACTAATTTCATGGGATATAGTAACTACCCTTTTTTCTCAAGAAAAAAATAAAAATTCCCCTTTAAAATACTTTTAATTTGAGTAGTAAAGTTAAAATAAAACTGGATAGAATTTGAGATCAATTGTTTACTTAGGGAGGAGTGGTCTATTAAATAACTAATTTACTCCCTCCGTTTCGGCCGAATTATCCCGGGTTGACTGGGCAAAATAACTAAGGAGTGTGAGTGTAAAGTAAGTTGAGTGAAATTAATATTTTAATGTTGAATGTGAAAAAGTTGCTTTTTTAAGTAATGAGACAATTGAGATGAGACGGACGACAAAGGAAAGTGGGACAATTGAGGTGGGACTGAGGGAAAATGTGGGATAAATCTACCCCTAGAATAATTATATTGGAAAATGTCATTTTTTTTTCAAAAAGAAGTTTAAAATGTAATTTTTAAATAAACCCCTCTCTATATGCATATATATAATGTAGTAATAAGTTGAGAAGTGTCGTTAGCACGGAAAATGAGAAATATTATATTTTAACATAAAAAACATCATTTTAATATAAAAATTATGTATTAAAAAAATATCTTCATTTCAACATAAAAATCATGCATTAAAATTTATTTTCATTTTATCTTTGATTTCCTTCATTTTATTTTTAGATCGTCATTTTCACTAAATAATTGTTTTAATTGATCACTTCCCTATATATATATATATATGGTAGTGATTAGGTGATAAAAAGATTTTCGCTGCTAAATAAAAATAAATCTGGACCATTAAAGATCAAAATCAACGCAAGTGATCAATTTAAATTCGTCCCAATTTCGGTGCATTATTTGTGTTACCATCTAGCATTCAAGGGAAAATGTGTGAAAAATATATGTTCAAGAATTTCATTTTGTGCAGTTCATAAAACATAATATGCATGTGTTCGATGTTAAAAATTCAATATTTTGGGCATAAAGTTGCAGCATATAATCAATGCAAAAAATGCACTCAATATGAATACAAAAATGAATATGCTTTAGAATAAAAATGCATCTTATTCAAGTTAAGAATGCATCATTTGATGCAAAAAAATGCAAACATTTGGGAACATTTTTTTATGCATAATTGATGCATTTTTTGTCCTGAACGTAAATATAATGAAGAACATATACCAACTGAATATGAAATCTAGATTTTCGTGCGAATCTTCTAAATTTAAAATATATCATATGGATATCATATGAATCATCGTAAAAATACGTTTAATTTGATATATGATTCGTAAAAAATAGATTTGAATCGAGAAAGATATAATCGTTTGATTAGTAATGGGAGAAAAGAGAAAATAGGAGAGATAATGTTTAGATCTAAAGATAAAAAAGACGGTTACTCAAACTTAAACGCTAAATTACTAAGATACCATAATTACCTTATTTATCTAATAAATCATGAATTATCACAACCATTAAATCAACAAAATAAAGGATCCAAATTCTTTCTCATTAAACATGGGAAATTTTTTTATTATATGATCACTACTCTATATTTATGTTCGCGATAAATAAATGCATCAATTACGCATAAAAAATGTTCCAAAATATCTGCATTTTTTTTTACATCAAATGATGCATTCTTAACTTGAATAAGATGTGCTAGGAATATTGTTAGAAATATTAAAACCGCTTGACCTTGATTGTATGTTTATTAGTTTTGGTGCATGAAAGCTCAAGTCAATCTAGTTTCTAGCAACTTAGTGTCGAGTCGAATCGTAAAAGTCCTGTATAGGATTACTCGAGTTGTAATAGAACTAAAATAAAAGACTAAAGAATGCTGAAAGTATCAGCACCATTAAAGATAGAAGAATGCTGAAAGAATCAACATAATCGGAGATTGATGAAGACGCTAGTAAAAGACTAGTAAACACTGAAGAATGTTGGACATGCAAAGAAGAATGCTGAAAGGGTTAAAGTAAACGGATTGCTGAAATCTCAGTAAGACTGCTGAGATATCAACAGACACTCAATTGCCAGCAGACCTACAACAACAATCGACACAGCTTACGAAGTCGTGAATTAGGAGGATCAAAATCACAAGGAGACCGGACAAATCAGAGAGAAGGATAATCAACAAACACAAGGAAGGTTTCCAGATTTAAACTGAAAGATCAATTTTGACAAAGACGACCAAAGTATGGACTTCGCTAATCAGAGAGAAGGGAGACCTGAAGAGTCTATGCGCTTCACAAAAAAGAAAGAACAGATATTGGCGAGAAAACCCTCTGAGTCTAACGGATAAGATTCAAATAGCCTTTTGAAACTTCACCTATAAATAGGTGTCTTCAAAGAGAGGTTCAGAGGTTCTCAAAAATTCTACAACAAGAAACGAAAAAGAGATCTTAAAACTCTCACACATACGCAAACTCATATCCGAGCTTGTACCTGATTGAAGCTTAGCAAAAGCTTTCATAGTTGAAGCTCGAGACCTTATAAGTCTCTTTTTAGGTTGTCATTAGGATTCTTTCTATCTAGAAAGAATCTAGCAGTTACCTTGCTATGCAAGCGTGATTATCACGGGCTACTACCAACACACGGAAAGGTTCTGGGAAGAACTATTAAACTCCCAAAGGTCGACGTCCGAGGAGAAGGGAGGTTTCTCCTCACTCTAAGGAGTGTCAAAGGTGCAGATTGAAGACCGAGGGGCTTGATGGTTTGCGTTGATCAGATGGAGGAGCTGCTCAACGTTAGAGATCAAGCCTGACCTTGTAATCAATCTATAGTGAATTTTCAGTCAGGAGGACTGAAGAGTGGACGTAGAATATTTGTTCGAACCACTATAAACCCCGTGTTCTTTTAAAACTTTATTTCATTACGTTGTGCATTGTGTGTTCTTGAAACTCAACACATCAAGTGCTGAAGTATAATTTGTATCAAATCTAACAAAAACTTGAGCGTAAACACATTCGGCAAACACTTGCTAAGTCGTGACCTTAGCAAGATAAGTGCAAGACATTAATAATACTTCCGCTGCATATACAAACACTCTTATCGGGGACCAACAAGTGGTATCAGAGCGGTTGGTCTTTACGGACTAGCTTCTTCTGTGTCTCTTAGGACTTGATCCAAATTTCTTTGCATATTTGTGCATTTCTGTGTTTAGCTCAGGATAAAGACAATGGCGAACAATGCGAATTTCGGAAAATTCACTCCAGAAACGTACTCCACCTAGAAGAAGAGTTTGTTGATCATGTTAATGAACAATCATCCCGATTTAAAGCAAGTGATCGAGAATTGACCAATCAGAATCCTAAAGGTGAAGACCCGGATCGACGAAGGTGTTCAAGGACCAGAAGAAATGGTCCACAAGCCATACGAAGAGTGGACCTAGGAAGATCGAGTTCGTGGTCAACTAGACTACGTAGCTATGAATTTGATCTTAAATTTTCTTTCACCATCTCTTATGGCAGAAGTCTTGGAATACAAGAGTGCCAAAGAAATGTGGGATTTTCTTGGCACTCTAAGAAAATAGACGGATCAAATGAAGAGAAATAAGCTACAATAATGGGTGGACAAGTACGAGTAGATCCATTTGATCCCTGGCGAGACCATCAAAGATATGGAGGCCAGATTCAACTCCACCGTAAAAGAATTAGAGAAGTTGGGAAGGACATACAAACTTCTTGAGATGAACTCAAAGATCCTCTCAAAAATGCCAAAAGAAGACTGCCCAACTTCTTGACATGAATTCAAAGAGGCCATTCCACTTAGACCGCCCAACTCAATCCAGTCCAACAAAGGAGATCGCATCAACCAGTGGGTCTCTAACTAAAGAAGTGGAATGGTCAGTAAACGAGCTAGATGAGCAGAGGAAAAGACTATAGAAGTTGTTGCTGAAAGCTAAACGCAAGAAGGAAGAGCTCCAGCAAAGCCAACCAGCAGACAACCAAACCGCCAAGAAGACGCCGAGAACATGCTACGAATGCAACTCTTCAGATCATCTGAAGTTAGAGTGCCCTTGAGTAGATCCAGATGAAAGGGAGTGATTAAGAAAGCTTTTTGAGAAGCGCGCATCAAAGTCAGTCACCAAGCTCTGTTGACCAGGACAGAAATACCAGACATCCTAGATAACGACGATGAAGGCTACTAATTAGAAGATGAAGAGTATGTTCTCATGGTATTCATGCCAACATCAATGACGATGCTGATGGAAATGAATAGCAGATAGGAGAATCAGCCCTAGCTGTCACGAGAAATGAGGTAACAAATTATGTTTTGACTGTTGCTTCTACTTCAAAAAACATGCATGATACTGCTGATTTATGTTACTAAGAATAAGATGAAATAACCATAGAATTTCTTTTAAAACAATTTTCAAAGGTTCATGCATTGAAAGATGTTTTGATAAAAGAAAAACGAGGTAACAAATTCTGTTATGACTGTTGCTTCTACTTCAAAAAACATGCACGATACTGCTGATTTATGTTACTAAGAATCAGATGAAATAACCATAGAATTTCTTTTAAAACAATTTTCAAATGTTCATGCATTGAAAGATGTTTTGATAAAAGAAAATTCCTCGTTGAAAAGTCACTTTTCTATCTTGACCATTGAGATTGAAAAATCTAGATTAGCAGACGAGGAACTCTCAAAATTGAAAACTAAATTCTCTTCTTTAGATAAAAGTTTTTGACTATTTGAAACAAGAGAATGACGTTTTGAAAAACAAAAACTCGGTTCAAAATACTTGTCTATGTAGATTTTCGAAAAGCACGAGAGATTTAGATGAAATCCTAAGTGTTAAAAGAAGTTCTAAGAACTATGTTGGATTAGGTTTTGAAAAAGGAGAATCCAGCAATGCTGAGTCCAGTAAATCAAAGAAGATTGTTTTTGTCCCACCAATAGGGAGGATTCAGCAACCTTCTAGGAAAGACAAGAGGGATAATGCCAAATTAGCAACAGTTGCTCAGCATAAGTGTTGGCAAACTAACGATCCCCTACCGACTGCTTCGCAGAGACTCAACTATTTATCTGTTGAGAGGAAGCCAACAAAGTCAAAGTATGTAACACAACACACTGTTCCATCTGCAAGGAAGGTTCATACAAATTCTAGCAAGGCAAAGCAATTTGCTGAGATTGCAAGGAAGCCAACATACACAACCAGTAGAAGGAACACCTACTTGAGGCCAGAGTCTAAATCAATGCATTTTCGAAAGACAATGAAGGTTCAACACACTACTACACACTTCTATGCTGATTCAAACTATTAACCCAATAGGAAGGGAAGGGTAGTAAACCATGATGACAGAAGAAATGTCAAAATCATGAAAATCTGGATTTTTAAAGGGATAATTCGGAGAACTAATCTTGCAGTACCCGTAGTTGACCGGGTACCTAAAATGTAATTTCCTTGTTTTGCAGGAACAGGGTCTAGGAAGAAGAACTTTGAGATAATTAAAAGAATGGATCCTAGACAGCGGATGCTCAGGTCACATGACAAGAGATAAAGATATCTTCACAAACCTCCTGAAGATAAGAGGACCTTCAGTCTCCTTCGGTAACAACTCAAAGGCTAGAGTAATCGAAAGAGGGTGCATCGAGTAAAATGGAATGTGAATCATCAACGTGGCCCTCAAAGACAGCCTCAAGCACAATCTACTGAGCATCAGTCAGCTAAGTGAAAATGGATATATTGTTTGTTTTTTTAATACATGTTACGAGATTGCTGACATGACCACTAGAGACGTATAGCTTAGAGGAATTAGGAAAGGAGGACTCTACGTTGTAGATAGGGAAAGTGGTCAGCATGCCTCATGCTTCATCGTATTCAGCAGAGAAGAAACATACTGGCTATGGCACAAAAGGCTAACGCGCTTGAACTATAAAACTATCAATTATATAGCCAAAAATCACACTATTACAGAGCTTGTCAACAAAGAAAAATAAGCTAAGGTGTCCTTCAAATATAACCTAGAAAAGGCCACATCAAACAGAATCATTGAACTATTGCACATGTATTTATTTGGCCCGGTGACTCCACCCACCGTAGGTAATAAACATTATACTTTAGTCGTTATTGATGACTATTCCAGGTACATGTGGGTGAGACTGCTTGATATGTGTGTAAAATGACCTATTTTTCGATTTGTGAGTGTGCATGTTTGTGGCCATTTTACCCTCATATCATATACTTTCGTTGTTCTTTTGTCTTGTTTTCGTGTTTGAAAAGTTGTAGGACGTGTTTTGAGCATAACATGACATATTTGGTGGAGTTTTGGAGGAAAATTGTCCGAGTTTGAAGTCCGAGGAGGTTAGGTTTGCCTGAGCGGAGCGAAAGGAGAGTTTCGGAGGCTTGGAGGAGTTGCCCGGTCGAGCCGGACAGAGGGCTCGCTCGGCCGAGCAGTGCAGGCTCGACCGAGCCATGCTGACAGAGAGCAGGCTCGGTCGAGCGGTTCTGGCTCGGCCGAGCCAGAACGTGCCTCCCAACTTCCCAAGGTTTCCAAGAAGGCTAGGGCGAGCCAATTTTGGCTCGGGCAATCCGAGGCCCTGCTTGCTCACCTATAAAAGGGGGAAAAATCAGTTAATTGAAGAACTTTTGGCCAAAATTAGAATAACCGTCACGATCCTTCTCCTTAGATTCAACTCTAAACACTTCCCCATCCTAAATCAAGGTGAATCAAGCAACATTCCATCCATTTGGTGAAGATTGAAGAAGGAAGAGAGGTAGATTGGATTCAAAGAAGACAACCGAAGAAGATCAATCGTTGACCTTGAAGTTTTGTAATGAATTCTATCAATTCTCAATTTGTTTTGTACTTAACTCAAGCTATGGAGAACTAATTTCATTAGTGAATGTTGTATAACGAATATTGTGATGGATTGAATCGATTATGATTGTTTACTTTCCTATGAGGGGTTGATTTGCACTTGAGCTTAATTCTTGCCTATTAGGTGTAGGTAATAGCCAACCTTTGGGTAGTTGACGTGAACGTTGCAGCCAACACGCGGACGGAATCGTCGTGATAAGTGCATATACTTATAATTCTAGTTCCAATCCATGTGCCGTGCTAGGATTGTAGGGCGATAATTGACGGTCGATTGGGAGTGGCCTAGGAGTTAATAACGTAGTTGTTTGCAATTCCTAGTGTCATCTACCGCTAGTTATCCGTAGCAAGTGACTAGCGACATTAGAGTCTGTTGCTTAACCTCATAGGAATAGAAATTCGTTTGCAACATAACTTGGTTTAATTTGGAACAATTGAAGTTTACAAACACTCACTATCTTCTAAGATTATCGGATTTGTTATCTTAATCTACCTAAACCATTGATTGAATTACACAATTGGAAAAGTTAGCAATTTGTTTAATAATTGATTGTTTTCATTTAAAGCTTAGTTTACGATTCATTGCCTAGATAGATGAAAATCAACGACTTTTGAGTAACTTAGCTATTGGTACCCTTCAATTGAGTAGATGATATCCACTTGAGCGAATTAGAAAAGAGACTGGATTGATAAATTTAACGTGTTAATTGTGTGTGCTTCACGCGGCTACCAAGTTTTTGGCGCCGTTGCCGGGAAATCTTTTAGTAGGTCCTGTGGAATTATTGAAAGTTGAAGTATGGTATGCTAGGTGTTTGAGGAAATGCCTGTGTGAATATTGTTACTAACATGTGTTTTTTAATTGTTCTTGTTTGTTTTGTTGAATTGTTTGTCTTGTAATTGGTAGGTGAGTACTAAATTTTGTTTGATTAGTTGTTAGTTGATTTATTCGTTGGTACTTTGAGAGGGTTGGACTTGTGTTGGTGTCAAATGGAGAATCAAAGAGGAGACGTCAAGGAGAGATTGGATAATTTACAAAGGAAAGTGGAGGAGATGAAAACAAAAATGCTAGAAAAACAAAGACCACGAAAGGCCCTTCGAAGCGTATATGAGAAGATGTTTGAGTGTAATTACCAATGGCAGGAAGAGCAAAGGGATTACAATATGGTGAAGGTTGAGAAGAAGTATAGAGAAAGTGATATGTGGAGGAGCAAATTGGATCAAATGCAAGAACAATTAAACTTGTTGAGGAGGCCACGTAGAGATAGTGAGGTGGTGAATGAAAGAATGTTTGAGAAGTATGAGGGGAAACTCGAAGAGACTCCAACACAAGAATCAACCGTTGCCAAGCCATGGAATGAAACGGATCAAGAAGAGAGTTTCAAAGGACACAAAACTAATTCCGAGGATGAGTGGCAATGAGATTAATGAAGGCATGGGGGATAAGAGTGCTAGCATTGTGATGAAATCCAAGGAAAGTGTGAGTGATGTTGAAGAGGAAAAGGCAATGGAAGATACGAAGATGAAGAGAGATGAAGTCAAAGAAGAGGAGATAGAAGTGGTGCAAGAGGAAGAACCACAAAAGGAGGGTGAAGAGTTACCTCAAGAATATGAGGAGGATAAGGGCACCAACGGGTTGGTGCAACATGAGGATTGTATGAAAAAAGATGATAACGAGATACCTTCACCCGAGGAAATTCAAGAAATTCCAGTTTTTGCACAACTATTGGAAGAAGAGTGTGAGGAGAAGTCTATAATGGGAGGATTATGTGGAGAAACGGTGTTTGCTTTTCCTTCCCGGTTAATAGACGATGTTGGAAAGGAGGTGGTGCTAACAAAGAAGGTGAATGAGGTTTACGAGTTAGTTGATAAAGGAGACAAATTGAGGAGATGTGATAATGTTGATGGTGTATTTGAAAGGTCATTGGTGATTGAGACATGGTTAGATGGGGTGTTAGATAGCATGCTTGTGTTGAGAAAATTTCGAGTAGTAATGGGTGTAAGATTGGTTGGAGGTAGCTTAGGAAGAAGATCAATCGACGAGTTGCTTCCAAGCAATGCGCGATCGGTAGAGAAAGGTATACTCAAAATTCACAAGGTTTTTGACAATGGATGACATGGTAAGGTCGTCTAGCTACCGACGTTAAGGAAACGCTTGTTGGGAGGCAACCCAACCAATTTTCTTTCTTTTGTTTAAATTGCTTTTAGTTGATTTGATTTTGAATAAATGTCTAGTTTGTTGGTTTTGTGTTTGTTAGGAGAAACTACAAGTTCGAGAGGATTGATTTCCTACCGTCAACTATTTTTGAAGCTTAGTCTAACTTGACTAAGTTTGGGGGAATGTGTCGGTTGCCGGTTTTGGGGAATATTTGAAGGATCAAGAGGAGTGAGTGCGCACCGTTTACCTTTTTACAAACTTAGTCTCACTTGACTAAGTTTGGGGGGATTGGTCGGTATCCGGTTCTCTTCTCGGGTTCACTCTTCTCTCTCTCTCTCTCTATCCTTACCTTTATCCTTAGTTTAGTTTAGTTTAGTTGAATTTGAATAATATTGATCATTCGATATGGTTGTATTATGATATTTGATCGACTTTGGTTTGTTTTATTTTGGATTGTGGATGATGATTTGATTTACTTTTATTTATATTTGAATGGTTGTTGATGAATCATTTTGCGAGCTTACATGAGATTGAATTCTTTCTATTCGGTTTTGGTGTGTGGATATGTACAATGGTTTGGTATGAATGGTGGTCCTAGTTGATAAATGTTATAATTTTTCTTGAGATATTGGTTTGTGCAAAGATTGGTGGATATGAGAGCTTTATTGGCTTTATTATGCTCAATTGTTTGGTGGTGTTGTATTGATGTGTAGTAGGTGCAAATAAGGAATTGAGAGCGGTGTGATCATGTCTACCGATGGGTAACACCTTCTATCGTTTCTCCTACCATTTAGTTTCAATCTAATTCTTCTTGGCATGTAGATTGTTAATTAGGATGTTGTGTGCTTGTCGTGTGTGTATGATGAACCCAAACGAGAATTGGAGATTTGAATCATGATCTACTTTGTAAGGCTTAAAATTTGCTTTGACCAATGATAGGGCATGATCTAGTTGTTAAAGTGTGCTCGAATTGAACTTTTGAATTGCCGAGTTTTGTGCGTGGTTAATGCCTAGGACTTGACAAAAGCCGAGAGTTTTTTAGCCTTGATATTATCATACTTTGATCGGTTGTGAGTGGCAATGTTGAGAGCACAAAATCTAGAACTTGAATATATTCTCTATCTATTTGGCATGAGTTTGGTAACTAAAAGATGATCTTAGGCCATCGATTCTTAGTCCTTCCTTTCACTTCGGGAGTATAAGGTTGTTGATATCATAATTTTGCCCTTCATACCCTTGTTTCCCGTGATTGTGCTTAAATGGAGAATTTTCTTTGAAATTATTAGGACAAAATTTGGGGGGAATGAGTGTATGAGGGTGAATACGGAGATGAGAGTTGGGATGGGAATCATTTAGTATCTTTGAGTTGTGATTGTTGAGGCAATAAAAGTATTGATTGTAGGATTGATATGAATCCTAGAAAAAAGGGTACCAACGAAAATTCGGGTACTTAAAAGAAAAAAAAGAAAAGAGAAAAAGAAAAAGAAAAAGAAAAGCATCACGAATGAAAAAAATGATGGTGCTAGAAAAAATGAGAAAAAGAAAGAAAAGAAAAATATGCATGAGAGTTATTTGATGAAAAAGCCTCAAGGTTAGAAGTGGATTGAAGAGAATAAGTTTGGGGGTTTGGGATATGGAGAAGTTCATCACTTTAGCCGAAAACCACCTACCTTTTAGTAAGCCACGTTATAACCAAAAACAAAGACCTTTTTGATTTTAGGAGCTAACTCATTGTAGTATAGTGGTGAGAATTGTTTCAAGCTTATGGAAATTGTGCTCGATATCTTGTGAATGAGTGAAATTCATCAAACCCTAAACACGTAAGTGAGTGCTTTCATTTCTTTATCCAATGTTGATGAGTGGTTTAAGTCGTTAGCATTAACCATGTCACAAAGTTAGGTGATAATCTCGTTCGATAAGAGCATGCCAAGATGACTATGATGAGCTATGAGGTTGTTTGATGAGGTTTATTGATTGCTTTACTTTGTTTTGATTGAGGACAATCAAAGGTTCAAGTTTGGGGGATTATGATATGTGTGTAAAATGACCTATTTTTCGATGTGTGAGCGTGCATGTTTGTGGCCATTTCATCCTCATATCATATACTTTCGTTGTTCTTTTGTCTTGTTTTCGTGTTTTCGTGTTTAAAATATTGTAGAACGTGTTTTGAGCATAATATGGCATATTTGGTGGAGTTTTGGAGGAAAATCATCCGAGTTTGAAGTCCGAGGAGGTTAGGTTCGTCTGAGCGGAGATAAAGGAGAGTTTCAGAGGCTTGGAGGAGTCGCCCGGCCGAGCGAAGCAGGCTCAGCCGAGCTGAGCCAGACAGAGGGCTCGCTCGGCCGAGAAGTGCAGGCTCGACCGAGCCATGCTGACAGAGAGCAGGCTCGGTCGAGCAGTTCTGGCTCGGCCGAGCCAGAACGTGCCTCCCAACTTCCCACGGTTTCCAAGAAGGCTCGGGCGAGCCAATTTCGGCTCGGGCGATCTGAGGCCCTGCTTGCTCACCTAGAAAAGGGGGAAAATCAGTTAATTGAAGAACTTTTGGCCAAAATTAGAATAACCATCACGATCCTTCTCCTTAGATTCAACTCTAAACACTTCCCCAACCTAAATCAAGGTGAATCAAGCAACATTCCATCCATTTGGTGAAGATTGAAGAAGGAAGAGAGGTAGATTGGATTCAAAGAAGACAACCGAAGAAGATCAATCGTTGACCTTTTAGTTTTGTAATGAATTCTCTCAATTCTCAATTTGTTTTGTACTTAACTCAAGGTATGGAGAACTAATTTCATTAGTGAGTATTGTATAACGGATATTTTGATGGATTGAATCGATTATGCTTGTTTACTTTCCTATGAGGGGTTGATTTGCACTTGAGCTTATTTCTTGTCTATTAGGTGTAGGTAATAGCCAGCCTTTAGGTAGTTGACGTGAACGTTGCAGCCAACACGCGGACGGAATCTTTGTGATAAGTGCATAATCTTATAATTCTAGTTCCAATCCATGTGCGGTGCTAGGATTGTAGGGCAATAATTGACGGTCGATTGGGAGTGGCCTAGGAGTTAATAACGTAGTTGTTTGCAATTCCTAGTGTCATCTACCGCTTGTTATCCGTAGCAAGTGACTAGCGACGTTAGAGTCGGTTGCTCAACCTCATAGGAATTAAAATTTGTTTACAACATAACTTGGTTTAATTTGGAACAATTGAAGTTTACAAACACTCACTATCTTATAAGATTGTTGGATTTGTTATCTTAATCTACCTAAACCATTAATTGAATTACACAATTGGAAAAGTTAGCAATTTGTTTAATAATTGATTCTTTGTATTTAAAGCTTAGTTTACGATTCATTTCCTAGATAGATGAAAATCAACGACTTTTGAGTAACCTAGCTATTGGTACCCTTCAATTGAGTAGATGATATCCATTTGAGCGAATTAGAAAAGAGACCAGATTAATAAATTTAACGTGTATATCTGAAAGGAACAGTATCATTAGGAATTTGGTACCCATGAGCAGATGATCTTACACTCGTGGGATATTCAGACTTTGACTTCGGAAGATGCCGAATTGATCGGAAGAGTGCGAGTGGGACATGCCAATTCCTTGGACATAAGCTGGTTCAACAAGAAACAACACTCCGTAGCAACGTCCAAATAGAAGCTGAATATGTGGCTGCTGCGAGCTGCTGTACACAGGTGTTGTGGATCAAGCAACAACTTCAAGATTATGAGGTTAGCAGCTAATGCGTTCCAATATACTGCGACAACAACAGTGCAATGTACATCACGAAGAATCCAATGCATCATTCAAGGACAAAGCACATTGACATCAAACATCACTTCATCCGAGACCATGTTGAAAAGAAAGATATCTTCGTGGATTATATCTTGATAGAAGACCAGCTAGCAGACATATTCACCAAACCTCTAGCAGAAGGCAGATTTAAACTTGTTCTATTGGAATTAGACGAGGTTGCGGAACATTTAGTCTCAGCTCTCATTCTGTTCTTCGATTTCATGGATTGTTGTTTGGATTTCATGGAATTCTTGGATTTCTTGGATTTTTGTTTGGATTTCTTGGAATCTTTGGAGATGATGCGGAATAAGAGTGTGTCCAAGCTCATACTCTTCCGCAAATTACTTAAAGTTTAATCGAATTTTTTAGTCCCAACTCTGAGCAGATTCAACAACCACTTACTGAAGATTATCATTTTCAGCAGACAAGATAAGAGAATGATGAGTCCCAGCTCTCAGCATATGGAGAAGACTGTTGAATCAATGGCTGCTGAATCAATTTTAGGAAATTGTTCAGATATGGGGAATCAAAATCGGGATAACTTAACCGACGAAATAGTTACAAACTTCATTAATGAAGTAAACTAATGAGGCGACAATTGATATTCACTATCAGTACTGAAGATTCCTCTCAAGGCACGAGATGATTCAGTTCTAGAAATGGCATCTCGAATGGCCACGTGTAAAGTTTTGCCGAAATCGTCGGTTCCCAAGGCAAATGATTTGATTAATCTAACAAATCTCAAGAACGGGTACACCTATTTAAATGGAGGTTCTTATGCTTAGGTGATCATTGCCAAACCTCTAAAAAACAAAACTCGTTACCTGTAGTTCATCCCCTCCAATTAAAACCTGTGCCTCGAGAAAAAACCAAATGTCGTCCTTCACCATGTCACCAAAATACATTCAATATGGGTTCGAGTAATGTGACTTGGAAGTCTCCAAATTGAGAGGAAGATTCATAATCTTCACAGAGATCACATCTAAGAAGATTCTCTCAATTCTCAGTTGACCGCTGACAATGAGCTTCCTGATAGTAGAACCGAACGGAGATAGGCGGTCCATTCTGTCAGGCAAGGACAACTTTCTCATTAGAGAGATATAAGCTTGTCAGGTGGGTCTTAAGATGGATATTCCTTAGTCACAAGGTTTGGGAATACCCTTGGGTGAGGATTCCCAAATCACTAATTCCAAATCACTTCTTCCAGGGCAAAAGTTGGGAAATGGAGACAAAGAAGAGATGGAGGAAAGGCTTGTGGATGGAGCAGATGCAACTCAAATGCATCTGCGTGGCAACTAGGGCCAAGACCAAGCATGCTAGTGGTGCAGATGTTACCCATCCTACACGCAAGGAAACATCTGTGAGCGCTAGGTGCTGATAAGAGATGTGGACAAGAGCACCGATCTGAGCAGATGGTGAGATCTGCTAGATTTGGATTTCCTTCAAATATGTTGGAATGTCCACAGGAGAGAGAGAAGGCTGATGCCGAAGAAATTACATACAAGTTCGAGGAGCTAGAAGATGAATTTGCAAAGAGACATCTCTCAGCCAACAAAACGTTGTTGCACAAGTGGGGTGACTTGCAGCAACGAGCTCGGGGAGGAGACTAAGAAGGAGTAAATCTAGCAAAGGCATTATTTAGAACAGTCTGAAGAAGAATTGATCATTGTAATTTGTAGTAATATACGTTGCGAATTGTAACTCTTGTACATCAATGATATCAAAAAAAGAATATGCTCGTTTTCATGACAATACTCTGTTGTCTCAAAAACTATAATTTCCTAAAACTAAATTCCAGATCATTACACTCCTTGTGTAAATAGAATCTTATTTAAAATTCTTATGGATTTCCTTGGTCAAAAATTCAAAAATGTAAAGGAATCTTAGAAGATAGGAATTTCTTAAGTGTCTCTCCAAACATTAAGTCGGAAGCAGAGTGCTTGATGGTTGAAATGAAAGATTTTTATCAAGTAAACACTTTCTGCTGACTACTGAGTCCAAAGTCTCAGCAGATTCCTGACGATTACTGAGTCCGAGCTCTCAGTAAAGTCTCTTTGAACTTAAAAGATTCAAGGAATTAAAAAGAGTGTAAAATTACTATTGAATCCAAGCTTTCAGCAGATATCCGATGAATGCTGAGTCCAAGCTCTCAGCAATTTGATATTGTTTTCTATATTCGGCCATAGCAGACAAAACCGGAATGAAGGTTACTGAGTCCAAGCTCTCAGTGTAGAGACTCTTTGATCCTTAAACGATCCAAAATACTTAAAAGTTTGATCCATCTACTGAGTCCAAGCTCTCGGTAGAACACCGAAGACTGCTTAGTCCAAGCTCTCAGAAGATATCCGTAGATAGCTAAGTGTGAAATCTTAGCATACTCATATTGACTGCTGAGTCCAAGCTCTCAGCTGGTGACTATTGTCTACGAAATGGAAAGACCCTAAAAAAATTTAGCTAAATGCTGAGTCCAAGCTCTCAGCAAATTTAAAAGGTCAAAGGAATACTTAGATACCAACAGAATATATGTTTAATGCGGAGTCCAAGCTCTCAGCAAACCTCTGTGATCTACAGTATTCAGCAATCTATATGATCATCAAATGATCATATGCTGAGTCCAAGCTCTCAGCATGGGCTGAATAAGTTGCTGAATATATTACTCTCAGCAAATGCCTTTTTGCATGCTAAATTCGGCTTAGCAAAATAATGGAGAGATAATCATTTCAAATCTCTCGAAAGGCGGGATTATCTAAATGACAGAGCTGTTGTGGAGTCTACATTAATTGAAAAGGTGACTACAGCACAGGGCGGCGACAAATAAGTAGAAGCCACGTCAGCCACTCACATTCTTCCATGATTGTGGGACATAAGGCGAACCATCACCAACTGCCCAACTATCGATTCATCCAAATTAGAAGGAAGATTCAACCGCTCAAACAAATCCGGTTGCAAGCAATCGAATAAAGGAAGATTAGTTTGGGATTTCAAAACCCTATTACTTCCTATACTTCTAATTTTGAACTTTCTTCCACTCTACATCTCTTTGAGTTTCAGAAGAAATATAAATGGAGGATTCATCCAACCATTCCAGTCCCCCTACCGAATCCTTCGGAAGGCCATGCATACCCAGAGAACCTGAACAATTCCATCCCATGTTCACATGTGTATTCAAGAAGGAGCAGATTGATGAATTAATCTCTTACTATCGCTTGGTACGTAGCCATTGCTCATGGGAAGGCACCGGATGAACTCACCTACAAACAGAAGTGGGCGGCTCAAGTAAAGAAGGACAAGATACTCTACGAGCCATTGTTTAGAAAGCACTACTATGACAAACTCATCAACAAAATTGCCCGATAAGGCCTTCTGAAGTACTTATTTGCAGAACCCCTCAAATTCTGTTCACGCACAGTTGCAGAATTCTTTGCACGTGCAATGGTTGAAAAGAGTGAAATTTTTTCACCACGAGTGTCTTGGGCACGAAGATTATAGTAAGCCTAGAGGTGTTAGCGGAGAAGTATGACCTGCGAGCAAAAGGAGAAGATGTAGCCAACTACAAAGTAAATGATGAATTAGGGATGCAAAAATCATGACAAAGATGGAAGATGGATACCTTTACAGAACCGTGGAAAGTGGCCGCACCTCTGAGATCACTGGTAGAAGCCATGAAGAGCCTAACAAAGATTATGACAAGAATGTTGGTAGGCGAGGTTGGTTCACTCTAAGAACTTAGTGCCAAGAAGTTTGAAGTGATGATGGCGATTGATGACCAAGTCCGTGGAAATTGGGCGAAGTTCATTTACACCAAGTGGCTGGCGCACGTCTACAAGAACAAGAACATCAAAATAGAGCATACATTCACCCAGGATGTGGGTTTTGGACTCAAGATCAGTCATTTTCTTGAGGGCATCATACCCCAAGGGAAGCGCTGCCGTGGTGAAGATTTGCTGCACACCGACTACATACCACCAACCAAGAAACAACAGCTGCAAAAGAACTTCAAAGAACCACTTATGCTAAGAGGGAAGAGCAATGTATACCCCGAAGAACTGGTTTCTGATGAAGAAGAACCGTACTAAGGAGATGCTATCCTACCAACTGCTATTCCCCTCACTGAGGAGGAAATTGAGGAGGAACGAAGGAAAGCAGATCGGGATTCTCTGTTTAAAAAAAGTCTGGTCGACATCACGCAGCTAGATCCCCATGTGCCAATCATTACGAAGAAGAAGAGCACACAGAAAAGCCCTCAACAGAAGAAGAGCAATCCACCAGGTGATGTAGACAAAACTAAGAAAAGATGAAAGAGTGTTCGCTCAAGGATCAAAAGTCCAGGTCACCGTACCGGCAGTAGACTTATCTATACCAATTCTAGATGTCTCCAAAGATACAGATGCAGTGCCTATCGAGTCAGCCTCCAAGGACGCAAAGCGAAAGCTAGAGTTCTCTGCAGAGGAGCAGGCATGGAAGAAGAGGCATCATGAGAAAGCTCTGAAAAAGGCACGCGCACAGAAAGATTTCGATAAACTATGCTAAAGATGACTCTCAAGCAAAGGGATGTTTGATTTGAGCAAGTCAAAGATGCTTATCATGAGCGCAATGCCAAGATACAAGCCGGTGATCAACCAGGATGCATCACTAAGAAGGATATTGAGAAGGCACAAACTGCAAAAGTGAAAGCTAAGGTTAGCAATGTCAATGAAAGAATTGTAAATCCAGATACCATGACGGATGCATAATTTGACAAATGGCAAAGGAAAGGAGCATTCATGGATTTACAAGAAATTGTGCTAGGTAGATTCGAGGAATCGATGATGCAGCAGACTCCTGTGCAAGGAGGAAGGAGATCTGCGACATTGACTCCTCAACCCGTCATTGTACAAGGGGGAAGTAATGGCACTGATGTTAACACTGGAAAAGTTGATCAACAGGCTGCTATGCTAGGAGGTAGCAGTATTGTGAAAGGAAGTTTGAAACAGACTGCTGCGTAAGGAGGAAGCAGTTCTGTTGTTGAAAAAGTAATTGAGGATGAACAACTGGCTGCGCCATGAGAAATCCAGATTGTTATGATTCTAGCAGAGAGTGATTTGGTGCGAGATGAGGGCCAAATCCTTGATAAGGAAAAAGAAGACAAGGCAGCAGAAAAGGAGAATGCTGACCTTGAAATGATGATTGATAAGCTCGTTTTTCTACTCTCTTATCGCTTTGTTTTTCCTTTCTTTATTGCATTTTAGCTTGTTTTCTTGAATAAACTGAGCATGAGTATATATTAGAGGGTATTATGCTTGTCATGGTAAGATTTCGCAGGTTTTAGGCCAAATCCAATGGAGAACCCATACCGAAAGCAGCAGATGTACAAAGAAACAGTCACAAATTCTTCCACCGATGTAATCTGAGCTAATGGAGCATGGCATTTGAAATATCTTTGAGTTAGCTTTCCAATGCAACTGGAATCGGGTCAATCGGAGTACGGACGCGAAAGTTATGGCCAAAACCGTGAGACTGCGCAGAAGGGTCGAAAGTGGCGAAAACGTCTCTGTTTTGACCGAAATCAAAGCTATCTCGACCGAGCCGAATCCTCCATCTCGGCCGTGGCAAGGGCCATCTCGGC